>OY728165.1:68677980-68923640 GCA_963277665.1 Viscum album
TCTTACTATCACCACCTACCCTTTGAGGGTTTTTTTCTTGATGAGGTTTTTAATGAGGTAATCCTACCTCATAACGGATATTCAAGATAATTTTATAAATTATTATGGATATATATAATTAATGGAATTTGTTATCCTTCCCCACGAGTCATAATTTTCAATGAGACCATTCATTATTACCTTTGGTCTTCCTCCCATGTCTCGAAGACACAATTAAATAATAAAATTAATTGATTTCCTGAAAGCATATCTAAATGATATAATTAGGGGGAGTTGGGAATATTTCACTCTTTTTCCCTTCATTAGGTTTTTCCCACTGGTTTTTCCTTGTATGGTTTTTAATGAGGCAACATGACATGAAATTCAATTACTTTGGATTCACTTATTTTTTCCACAAGGGTTTTTAAGTGAATATTATATTAGATTCTATGAAATTATGACATTAAAAGGTGAGTGTTATGAAGTATTAAATGTGAATTTCATAATTATGTTAACTCCCATTCCCAATAAACCCTATCATGTTCCCAACCTTTCATATTCTAACTTTTGGTATTCTTTGTACACTATAAATACATGGAAATGATTAATGAATTTGGATAGTTTTTTTTGGGATATACATTGTGTTATCTACTTCTTGTATTTCTCTTGTATTTATATTTCCATTTTTCATCACCATAATCATATGAAAATTTGACACTCACTTTCTCAACGATGTTCTTTTTCTATGATCAATCTTTCATTTTCAGTTTCAAAATTCGTCGCGGTTTCAATCGGTGTTGGGTCGATTTTATAACAAAAACTTACAAATAAAGGAGTTCTACTATCTTCTCCCACCTTCACCACATTTCCTTAAGAAAATCAAAATTTAAATCTCATTTAAATTTTATTATCCAATCACAATTTTATTCCAACATTATTATTATTATTTAGTACAATAATAATAAAAAATTCTTATTTAAAATTAATTTAATTGTCAATAATAATAATAATAATAATAATATTAATGATTGCCACATTAACTATGTCTGACCACCTCATCAGAGATCCGAGCCTAGCCACCATCACATTCACACTAAGCAACCTCTGCCACGAGACTCTGTGCATGACCTCCGATCGTAATCAATCCCTTCACAACATATGATTCCCATGTCTATGCTCGGTTCATTGATATATTATCATTTTGTTGATCCACTGTGAATCTGGGGGTCTGATCAGGCTTTGTACCTCCTAAAAAAGTCAAACTGGGATTGTGGGGATCTAACTAGTGATGAATGCGGAGAAAAATAGGGAGAAACACACAAGAAAAAAGGTTTAGGAATCGAGGCCAAGCATTCTTGGTTAGTAGATCAAGAATGAGGATCCAAGGGTTAGAAAATAATTAACAAAAAATTAATTTAAGTACACAGGAACATGAAAAGTCTAAAAATGGGTGAAGATTGAATAATAATGATTGATATGCTCTATTATTTAATCAAAAGGGAATAAAACACCAAATTGATGATTTGTACCTTGATTATGGATTGATCATTGGCAAAGAACACATTTTACAATGATTTGGGAGGATCTATTGTGTTCGTTGCATCCTAATATGATATAATCTAAAGTTTCGTCATAATCTTCCAATGGAGGAGGGTGGAAGAGCTTTAGATTTCTTTAAGGGTTTATGTGGAAAACCCTAGAGAAATTGGTTGAGAAGAAATATTTTAGGGTTATCCTTTGTTCATAAAACAAAATAATTAATTAAATAATCATCCATTAATTCATTAAACACACCTCTAATAGCTGCATTTACCAGACGTCCTATGTTGACCAACTTTAGGTCGCTTCTTGGGTAAACATCAAATTCATAATTCCATTGTGGTCATATATTTTTCATCCAAGTCTCCATTTGCGAGTTATTTGAGTTAGGGTTATTAAATAAATAAATAAATAAATAAATTTATCCAATGTACCCACAAAAAACTACCTCATCCGAATGTCCTGTGGAGACCAACCCGAGGTCATTCCTAGGGTAAAATCTACATTCTATATTCAACTGTGGTTTCAGATTTCCAATCAGAGAATCCATTTAAGATATTTTCTACTTTTTCAGGAAAACTGTGCACACGTAATAAAAATATATTTAATATTTTTGTAAAATTAATTTCAGGATCACCGGGCCTCAAAATCACATGCTGTCTTAGTGCTTGGCTATTAAAATATTCTTAGGAATATTCCTAAGTCTTACATGGCCAAACCAGAGTCTCTACATTATTTGTTTCTTTAAAAAAATTCATCCCTAAAAGGAAAAATTAAGCAGAAAGTTGGGGATACTAAGCCTATATCTGGATTTTCCATACATCCTCCCTACATTGGGATGTACAAACAAAGGAGAAGTGTGAAACTTACTCATCACCTCTTCTCATAACATGATAAAAATCACCATTCGTCTCTAAAAAAAGGATGATGTGATTCCCTTATTCAAAAAATCCATCAAGTGAAACTTCTAATGATATCTGGTTATGAAATATCTTGCAGTCGATGTCCCCCATAAGGTAGTGCCTCCACATCCTCAAGAAAAATATTACCGCTTCCAGCTCTAGGAAGATAGCTGCGTAGTTCTATTCATGGGGTCTCAACTACCTCGACCTATATACGATAACTTTCTACTACTGGATAAAGGTTTACATTGAGAAAGTAAGGGTACCAATAGAAAAAGAAGGTGAGTAGACTCATCCAACCATGAGAAGAAAGTCATGAAAATCACGTGGCATACCCTGTGCATTTTCTCCAATTTTGGAAGGAGAGTAACCCCAAACTAGAAACTCTTGCACACCCACTAGTGCCATCCCAATAAAAAAGGGCCAAGTAGAAAAACTCCACCAGAAATTCCAGGACCTGCTCCAACACTCCATCACACCACCTTTCTTTTAACGCATAAGTATAAGGAACTTGTTCACCACACCTCAACACTATCCAATTTAGGTGAAATTGACTTTACCAAACTATTTTGGTCATGTCACCAAAATGAATCTTGTTGGGGAAAGCGTCCCTCTTCCTCATGAGTCCAATGGTAGGTCAATATGCATCACATACTGCTCGAGAATATTGTATACAAACTGACACTACGTGCATGATGGTACTAACAAATAATAAAGGGATGTGAAAATGTTCTACTGGGTCCTACTAGACCCTCTGTTTGCAAAAACCAACATGTCACTTGGCCCCAAACACACAAGTCATAGGGAGTCATCCACCATACCTTGATACTATCCAATTTGGGTAGTATTGACTCACCCTCAGGGTTTTTCTTGCATCTCAAAAATGTGACTTGGTGGGGGAAGAAAATATCTTCCTCATGTATTCAAATATGGGAACACTGATGCCCCACATCACCCATGTTTAAACCTCATACAAGAAGTGGGAATAAAAGAGTACCTCACATAGTGTCTAATAATTACTACTATAGAAAGTATAAGAGACACAGAGAATTCCTCTTATCATCTTGTGCATTGTGGGATCATAAGCCTCCAAAGCCTGCAACTATGCATGGCCCCAGATGCCAGCTCCCTAAGCATTATGTGGTGTAGTTGGTGGTGGTGGTGGAAGGATATCATAGTAGCATCCAATACCAATAGCTATTTTTTCTCCTCTACCAGCTCCGCCTCCCTGGGGACCACCTTTTCTACACCTAGGATATCCCTGATCATGAAACTAACTCTACCGTGGTGGTCCATTAGATATATTTCGGTGCTACTTAGTACCTCTGGTCAGGTAGTCACGTGCTATGTGACCTCGCTCATCACAAGAAAATCACCACCCCTCCCTGGGATGTCCTGGTGCTCTATGTTGCCTCTAACCACATGCACGAGTCTGATCATGGAAGGATATCTGATGCCGAGATCCTGATGTCTAATGTTTACTAGTTGATATAGAAGACTCTGCACTGTGGAACCCACTTCCATCTCCAGCCATCTGATGTCTCTCTAATAGAAATATCTTTGTCACCAATACCATCTCTAGGACCCTGACATAGGTGGGGATGTATAAGGGCACTATGCTGGATCAGATCTCTCTATAGAGTCCTTGCTCAAACTTCCGTGCTCAGAAGTACTCATCTCAAATCATGTCAAGGGAGTAATGCATAAGGTATGTGAACCTTGCTACATACTAATCCACTATCATCCCTCCCTACTGCATCTCCAAAATCTCTTGGATCTAGACTAATCATAAGAAGGAGGGGTAGTACTCCTCATGAAACAGGTGCTGGAAGTAGGTCCACAAGAGTGTCGACTCATCTTGCATTTGTGTAATGAGGCTCCACCAACACCAAACTGCTCTATGGAAGAGGATAGCTGCTAGTGCAACCATCTGATCCATCAGGGTCTGAACAAGCCTGAAGATACAGACCAATAACTCTAGCCAATCCTCTGATGCCAAAGGATTTGGCTCGCTGCAGAACCTCAACGGTCTCTGAAGTTGGAACTCATGGAGTGCACTAAGACTATGTGCGTTCTTAGCCTGTTCTATTGGAATGATCTACTGCTCAATAGGGGGAGGTGCTGCTACCCTCCCACCAGGAGGAAGGGGATCACATGATGGACCCTAAATTGAGGCCTCATCGCTTATAGGATCATCATCATGAACTGGAGCTGGTATCTGGACTGGCTGTCATTGTAGAGGCATCCTGAAAGTTATCAAGGAGTACCGCAGTTAGATGAGAATACAAACACACACACACACACACACACACACACACACACACACACACACACACACACACAGAGATATATCAACAATGGGGAGATGACTCAAAAATGACAATTGAAGACTCAATCCTATATGATTCATGTACCATCAATTCCTTCAATAAATGTCTCAGCATGTTGAGTCGACAAGCATATAATTAAGGTCCTAATGAATGGATACATCGACTACCGCACCATCACTGGACTCCCTAGCCTAAGTGACACAAATGAGACACTCTGAAACTATTTCCCTAAACCCAATGAAATCCTCTTAAGGGGATACGTGTGAAGAACATCCAAAGGAATGAACTTATTCTGATATGAATTTTTCATGAGCTAACCCAAATAAGGGATTGAGTCGTAACTACCCAAAGCTCGTCTCCATAGGCTAGGGCTAGAAATAATCACTAAAGGCATAACTAATTCAGGGAGGCCTTTTCCTAAGTACCTGTACACACACACAACTATATCAATGTAAAAGTGTAGAGGGAAAGAATAAAAGATGAAACACTATTATAAAGTAACCCAAGCAAGTATGAACCTCTAGAAAATACAAAATTATGTTAGTGTAAACTGAAAAGTAAAGGGAAAAAAACACTCACCCAACTGGAAATGTGTCCCAACCTAATAGAAAACTAGAAAAGTAAATAGCTAAAAGAGATCCCAGCTCCTGAATCCCAAGCTATGACCCCCATACATGGTTCAAGAACCCAATATCTCTAAGCTCTTTTGTATTCATGATTGAACTATCTATTTTTTGAATAAGACATGATGTGTATGGGAAAATACCATTTAGGGGTGAGTATAAACCTACCCATTAGGACGACTCAAAAGCTGAAGGGGGAGAATTAAGAGATACAATATAAGAGAAAGATAATAGATAACACACGATATAGTGAAAGAGTGCAGCTCAAACCAAAAAGAGAGTGAAGGTAACCTCATCCAAACACAAGGGGCTTTACATAGTGAGTAGATAAACTACTCATAAAGTCTTCGCCACCTACAGTAGGAGAGTAGACTCATCCAACCATGAGAATATAAACATGAAAAGCACATGACATACCCTGTGTTTCTTCACTTCTCTTGAAAAGAGAGTGTCTAAATACAAGGTGTTGATACAAAAGAAGAATAAATATATATACTCAGTTAAATAATCCTAAAAAAGAGAGCAAGGGGATCTCCATCCCACAACTCAGTCCAAGAAGAAGAGCAACCAATAATTCCAAAAGTCCATCAATGATACTCAACATCCCATGAACCTGCCCATAAGAAACCATCCAATTCAAACAAAAAATCATCACTACACCATACAGTTAAGGGGACACAAACTCTAGGTAGAGGACCCACACCCTGGTACAATAGGAGGGTTTCACTCTGAAGGTCGAGGACCCATGCCTAGCTCGGTTGGAGGGTTCCACTCTAGTAGTCATTGAGGACCCATACCCAGCCCAAATGGAGGGTTACACTCGAGAATTTGAGGACCCATGCCTATCTCGGCTAGAGGGTTACACTCTAGTAGTCATTGAGGACTCATACCTAACCCAGCTGGAGGGTTTCACTTGGGAAGTCAAGGACCCATGCCCAGGCTGACTAGAGTGTTTTACTCTACTAGTCATCAATTACCCATGACCAACCCATATGGAGGGTTCCAATCAAGAGTCTTTAGAGGATCCATGCCTAGTCTTGATGAAGGGTTCCACTCTAATAGTCATTAAGGATCCATGCCTAGCCCAGCTGGAGGGTTCCACTGGGAGGAAGCCTCTAGTGATCTTGTCTGATTACTGATATTATTGAGCACAACCTCAGCAAGAATCATGTCCAGAAAATTCCACATCATATCTCTAAATCCACAACTTATGGAACTATCACGTTCTACATAAAAAAACACTCAGTATAGGCTACTCACGGTCCAAAATCTAAGTTCAAACAAAGGCGATACAAAATATTGAAAATTCATAAAGGAGTACATAACATGTAAGGGACCCACATGGAGTGTGGTACCACTCTACTATCAGGACATTTCCTTTTTAGGGCATGGATTGATGTAAATGTAGTACAACACAGAGTGTAAGTGTACTACATAACATGTCTCAGCATAAAGCTATATGAACGCATGAGTCTCATCATTGGTTTGAGGGAATTTTTTTTCACTAATATGCCTCTAAAAATGGCCTCGGATGGCTAAATAGATCGCACCATTGTGATACTCACAAAAAAAATGCTAGAGATAGGATATTCACTCGCCTCAATAGAACACACAGTGAAAAATGTTCATTTCACTACATCACCCTCGAATGGAATATCATGGGGCCCAAGCCATGAGTCTAAATTAAACACCCAAAATTGGCCTTGAAACTCCCACCTTAATTTTAGGGTCACAACGTCACTGAAAGTTCATCATTATGACACTGTATGAAAGAGATTTGTTAGATATAAGATCCCACAATAATAATAATTATATTATTATCAGGTGTTTCATTGACCTGAGACACGAGTCTACAAAAAGTATCCAAAATCGGTCCTAAAATGACTATATAAATTTCAGTGTCACACTGCCACTAATGGTTCATCAATCAGACATCGTACAAAGGAGTTATGACCTGATTAAGATTTGACAACCAAAATAATAATAATAATAATATTTAATAATAATATTATTAAAATCAAATCTAAAGGTGGGAGAAGGAATTCATTCTCAATCCATTCCACACCCCTCTTTGGAGCCTCTCCCCTATATCCATTCATCCTTATGCCAATATCGTGTACCTGAGCTGGGTTAACCCAAATTTACCTATCAAATTCCTTTTTCCAAGGTTGATTCCCTATAAAGTCTATTATAGTAAGTCCCCATCCACAACCTCCTAAGATACATGATAAGGTTATTCACACCAGAGCACTCCCTTTAGATTATGTATTTATTTAATAATAGATTTTTCTTGGGAAATAATTCTTAATCAATAGGACCCTCAGAGCATCTATAATCATGTATTCCCTTGATAATGATGATACCTATAATTAGGAGATCGATGGAACCTCTCTTATCTCAAGATGCTCACCCTAGAGAGCCCATATCAAGCATCTTGTAATCCCTAACATCCACTATACCTCTTTAGTATTTTTAATGATATAGGTTTCTACATATGGTCCACTCACTAGGAGTAAGACCCAATCATATCCTCATTTATGACCTTATCATTTTTCCACTCGATAATCCATAAACATCATGGGACTCCAATCTATTGTAATAACTAGAACCTACCTTCACCCGAGTCATCTACCATGTTGAACCATATGTGCATCTTACCAGGTGTAAGGCCCAATCATATCCTCATTGAAAACCTTATCTTTTTCCCATTCAATGAGTTATAAACATTACGTTCTTACAATCCAATGTGATCCCCAAAATCTACCTTCACATAAGTTATCTACCAGGTTGAACCATATTAGCCTCCAATACAGTGAAATCCCTGACACCCACCTTCACTCGAGTCACCCACCCAATTGTACCAAATGGGACTCCAATCTGGCGTAATCCCCAACACCTACCTTCACTCAAGTAATTTACCAGGCTGAACCATATGGGTCTCCAATTCAATGTAAGGGACAACTCTTACTCATTGGGATATATTAAATGTGAGTCCAGTCCCCCTTACTTGCCTATTTACCAATAGTCAGGATAAACTATAAAGGGCCACCCATGCATAAGTACTAACAAATCTCCCGTTGTTACCCCTTTAATGATACAAACATCCTTACCATATGATGTGAAACTATATTTTCTAGTCTTGTCACATGATCTTAAACTATAAAACAGAAACTATAAATAATTTGACTAATCTTTCAAACATGATATGTAGGATTCATCCTTGAGGTTCAATCCCAACATCCCAACACCCTTACTATCACCAACTCCCCTTTGAGAGGTGGTATTCACCCTTATCATCTCCATCATTCCCCATGTGATGGGCATAGGATGCCTCATTCAATGAGAATAAGATGATATATCATTCCTCATATATTGAAAATAGGATGGCTTCATGACCTGATATGAGGAAGACAAAATGATCTCACACCAGGTGAAATTCCAAACCATACCCTATCCTGTCTATCTATTAAAAAATATGATAAACCAGAGAGGGTAGCTCATGCATAAGCATTAAAGGTTCCGGGCGTAGAGGAAGCGCGTGGGTGGATGTGCCTACTTGTCTTTTTGTCATTAGCGATGATCAATCCGGGATCAATATGACGATAAATGCCAGTCTCCACGGATCGAATCACAGAAAAAGACAAAGAACATGGTTTGTCCCGAAACCACAAAGAAGGATCATTACAGGTTGATTATAATTAATTTAATTAATTATAAAGAAATACCTTTTGGATGTTCTTTATTCATTGATGTTATCGATCACGTTGTCGATGTGATCCGTCGTTGCGTTGCAGAAGCCTAGTGTAGACTCCCTCTAGCGGTGATCCACACGTGTACCTCGTATCTCTGGACATCGCCAAAGGATTCTTCGGGTGCTAGCATGGAGAAGCCTTTGCTTGCATTGTCCGCCTTAGATCGTCTTGATCTGATGGAAGAGGATCTCTCTCGGTATTGAGAGTGTTCTTGGAGGTAGAGGTTCTTTCGGCCTTGAAAGAATTCTCCAGAGATGTTGTGAACAACGATTCTCTTGTGTGTCGAAAAAGAGTTGGGGTTATGAGGATATTTATAATCGGGTGTGTGGGGTTATAGAGTTATGAAAATAAATAAATGCGTTACACATTTTTATTTATTTCATTGACTCTTTATTTTAAACCCCCATGTCTAATAAATAATTCATTGACATGCACCCACGCTGATTATAATAAATATCATTTAAAACAATATTATATCCTCAAAATCCCGACTGGAAAAACTACACGGCATGTAATAATAAATACACGACGTGTACTTGTTCTTCATTGAAAACTACACGGTGTGTACATTAAATGTACACGGTGTGTATATCTTGTTTTCATTTATTTATTTCCTTTCCAAAATAAAACTACACGGCGTGTACATTTAATAATACACGGCGTGTACTTGTTTTATTTTATTTTTCCTCCATCATTTAAAACAACTTAGGCTTCCTTGAATAATTATTAAACCATGTACGGGAATAATCTTTATTCAACTTGAGATACTTGGATACACTTAATGTGTGACCCTCTAGGCCTCTTTCTCGTTGGCATTAGGTGGGCTTGCCTAAAGTCCAAGATTACTGTTTAGCAATGGGTCAAGGCACCCAAGAGAAAGAAGTTGACACCGCATTGACGTATCACCTCATACGAATGCTTATTGTGTAATTTAATCCCTTTGTCTCAATATCTCATCAAGCAGGTTTCATGGAAGTGTCATAAACCTATATTCTTGATCCTTCGTTCTTTGACTACCTAAAATAAACTCATCGTTTACACCATGGCCATGAAATTTAATGCGACAGTTCTATTTCAATCAAAGGGCCGAGATATCAACTTCCATAAATGGAAGGGACAAATCCTTCCTCGACTTATCCATTAACAACATGTCACTCGTGACACACCCAACGTACCCTACTTCCCACCAACTGCCTGTGTGACAGTTTTCATCAGTAAATCTAAGTGCGCGAGTCATGACATGAGTTAATGATAATCTTCCAATCTAAGGACCATTACACATGCTCGTAGATAGCAATATCCGATGACACCAAGACATGCGGAATTACTACTGGCGGGTCTGTTATCATAATCTCCCATCTTGGAGATTACCAAGTGCGAACTCCATGAGAGAGAGTCTTGTCTTCTTAAGAGTACTCGCACATGATGATCTGTATACTATGTGTCCTATCATAGTATGGCATCCAACTACAGAACTTTATTTAAGAATATTGTTATAGAATTTCAAGGTTCTCATCATAGCGGGGATCTGCTATGACCTTATTAATGCAACAAATATTCCAGGACATTATTATATTATAGTCATGCAGAACAATGAACAATATATAATAAGTGAACATTTATGTAATCAAAGTACAAAATAGTTGGTTTTGAGGACACCAACCCTAACAAACTCCCACTTGGACTAGAGCCAACTTCCTACGACTTTTAGTCTGCTAGACCTCACATGATGATCATGTTTCTGCTGAGTCAAGGCTTTAGTCAATGGGTCTGCCATGTTGTCTTCCATGGAAATACTTCTCACTGCAACTTCACCTCTCTGAGAAAAATCCCTCAAGAGATGATACTTCCGAAGTATGTGCTTTGTCCGCTGATGTGACCTTGGATCTTTTGCAAGTGTTACCACTGTAGTATTATCACAATAGAGTGTGATAGGATCTTTACTACTCGGTACAACATCTATCTCTTGGACGAAGCTTCGCATCCATACTGCTTCTTTAGCTGCCTCAGAATCTGCGATATACTCAGACTCCACTGTAGAATCTTCCACCATACTTTGTTTTGAGCTCTTCCAGCTCACTACACCTCTATTCAAACTGAAGATGTATCCAGTATGCGACTTCATGTCATCTTGATCAGTCTGGAAACTAGAATCTACATGTCCTCTGATGACTAGTTCCTCATCTCCTCCATAAACCAGGAACATATCCTTAGTACGACTCAGATACTTAAGGATAGTCTTGACTGCCATCCAATGGCGGTCTCCTGGATCAGCTTGATATCTGCCTACCGCACTTAATGCATAAGCAACATCTAGCCTCGTACATAGCATAACATACATGAATGACCCAATCGCGGATGCGTAATTGATCCTTGTCATTTTCTTTCTTTCCTCATGTTTCTGAGGACACATTTTCTTGGAAAGATGAATTCCATGTGACACTGGAAACAATCCCCTCTTGGACTGTTCCATACTGAATCTCTTCAGTATCTTGTCAATGTATGTACTTTGACTCAGGCCCAGCATTCTCTTGGATCTATCACGATGTATCTTGATCCCAAAAATATATGCCGCCTCACCCAAGTCTTTCATGGAGAATCATTTATATAGCCTTGCCTTAACTGACTGTAAGACAGGTACTTTATTTCCAATTAGCAATATGTCATCAACATATACTATTAGGAAAAAAACTGCACTTCCACTAAACATTTTGTAGACACAAGGCTCACATTATTTCTTAACAAAGCCAAATTCCATAACAGCTTCATCAAAATGAATGTTCCATGACCTTGATTCTTGCTTTAATACATAAATGGATTTCTGCAACTTGCATACCTTGTTGGCATCCTTTGGAGTCACAAACCCTTCAGGTTGTGTCATGTAGAAATATTCCTGGAGGTTCCCGTTAAGGAAAGCTGTTTTGACATCCATTTTCCAAATTTCATAGTTATGGTAAGCAGCAATGGCCAATAAGATTCTGATGGACTTCAGCATTGCAACCAGTGAAAAGGTTTCATCATAGTCAATTCCTTGATGCTGTTTAAAACCTTTTGCAACCAGTCGTTCTTTGTAGGTGCTGAATTGACCCTCCATGTCCAGTTTCTTCTTGAATACCCATTTATTACCAATAGGCTTTACATCAACTGGAGGATCTACCAAAATCCAGACTTGGTTTTGGTACATGGAATCCATTTCAGAATTCATGGCTTCTTGCCACTTGGCAACGTCTGTGCCTTCAACTGCTTCCTTGTAGGTAAGAGGATCATCATTACCAACCAATAATGAGTCACCATCCTCAGTGAAAATAAAACCATATCGTTCTGGTTCTCTCACCTCTATCGTGCTCCTACGCAGTTCTTGTGTCTCTGGAATAGATTGTTTTTCCACGGGGCTCTGTGGAATCTGTTCTTGTACCAACTCATGTGTATCTTGAGCCTCGACTTCATTGAAGTCTATCTCGCTCCCACTATCTCTTTTGGAGATGTGCTCCCTCTCAAGGAATATGGTGTGTCTTGCCACTGTAACCTTTTTGTATGAGGGGTTGTATAGGTAATATCCCCTTGTTTCCTTGGGATATCCTATAAAGATACACTTTGTGCCTCGAGGTGCAAGTTTGTTACCTAAAGAGGCCTTAACAAATGCTTCTCTACCCCACAAGTGTAAATTCGATAACAGGGTTTTGCGTCCACTCCATAACTCGTATGGAATACCATTTATCGATTTAGTTGGTACTTGGTTTAGTATGTGTGATGTTGTTTGTAATGAATATCCCCAAAAAGATAATGGAAGACTTGCATGACTCATCATTGATCTCACCATGTCCAACAGGGTGCGGTTCCTCCTTTCACTTACACCATTCCACTGCGGTGTGTAAGGAGGAGTGAGTTGAGATAGAATCCCAAACTCTCGTAAGAAATCAATGAAGTCCTGATTAAGATATTATCCTCATCTGTCTGAGAGAAGTTTCTTAATCTTCTTACCAAGATGGTTCTCAAATTCATTATTGTATTCTTTGAACCGATCAAAAGAATCTGACTTATACCTCATTAAATAGATATATCCATATCTAATAAAATCATCAGTAAAAGTTATGAAGTACGAGAACCCACCCCTTGCTTCAATTGGAAATGGTCCACACACATATGTGTGAACTAATTCTAGAATCTCTTTAGCTCTTTCACCTTTCCCACTAAATGGGGCTTTGGTCATTTTGCCTTGTAGACATGCATGACATACACCAAGTGGTTTTATTTCGAAAGAATATAAATACCCATCTTGATGTAATTTTGTCAAACGTTTCTCATTGACATGACCTA
Organism: Viscum album; assembly: GCA_963277665.1. Taxonomy (NCBI): domain Eukaryota; kingdom Viridiplantae; phylum Streptophyta; class Magnoliopsida; order Santalales; family Viscaceae; genus Viscum; species Viscum album. The sequence continues at coordinate 68,691,423 of OY728165.1, forward strand.
GCCGGTGATGTCAAAGTTGGGTGTGGTATGAGTCATGTGAATTAACTTTGTTATCGATTTCCATTACTTGGTTTGTGTAGTCTAACACATAAAGGCCGTTATATAAATGTGCCCTACCAAAAAAATGCTATCTTTATAAAAATAGCAACATCCACTTCCAAACTTGAAGATGAATCCATCAGTATCTAATCTGGATATTGAAATAATGTTTTTGGTTACAGAGGGTACATAATAACATCCATTCAAAACCAAGACCATCCCGGTAGGTAATGTGAGGTGGTAGTCCCCAACAGCTACAACAACAAGTCTGGCTCCGTTGGCTGCTTGTAGATCTACCTCCCCTCGATCAATCTTCCTGAATCTACTTGGTTCCTGTATTTGGATAAAGATGTGAGCACCACAAGCAGTATCTAATACCCAATTAGTAGAAATAGATAGATTGCATTCGATAAAAAACGCACCTGAAGCTTCCCCTTGCTTCCTTGGATGGGTGCAGTTTTTCTTCCAGTGGACCTTCTTGCCACATGCAAAACAAACAGCATCCTGTTCCTTTGCCTCCCCTTTGATCTTCCTTTTCTTGGAAGGCCTTGAAGAAGCTTTGGGATTAAAGCTCTTTGCCTTCCCTTTCCTTTTATTCACCATGAGGACAGAAGGCTTTTCACGCTTCATGTCAGTGTCCACTTGGCGAATGAGGATGAGAAGATCAGACAAAGGCTTCTTAATGTTGTTCATATTTAAGTTCACAACAAAGTTTGAGAAGCTCTGGGGAAGTGATGCAAGAATGAGATCGGTACCCAGTTCTTCGGGGAGTTTAAACCCTAGAACCTCCAAGCGCTCAATGTAGCCAATGAGCTTGACTACATGAGGCCCGGCTGGGGAACCCTCTCTAAGCTTTCTCTGAAATAGAGCCTTGGAGATCTCAAACCTTTCCTGTCTTGCTCTCTCCTGGTATAGACCACAGAGGTTCTCGATCATGCTGTAGGCATCCATGTCTTCATGAGACTTCATGAGCTCACTAGACATAGATGACAACATCAAACATTGAACGTCGAGAGCGTCGTTCAAATGTTGATCATAGACCAAAAAATCTTCATCACTCGCCCCTGGGGCAGGGGAATCAGGAAGTGAGGATTCCAGCATGTAAAACTTTCGTTCATGGCATAGGATAACCCGAAGGTGCCTAAACCATTCCTGAAAGTTACTGCCCATGATGATGTTGTCTTTATCTAGAATTGATCGTAGAGAAAAAGTGGTTGACAAGTTTGTCATCTTGATTCTACAATTTTAAAAGAGCAGATTTATTAGTACTTTCTTGATTACATTTTTATGAGAAATAATAAATTTTATTAATTCTCCCACTATTTTATCAAGTCCCAATGGCCCTCACCATTTAACTCGGAATATCCAGTTGCTTTGACATTCTAGTGGCAAGGATCCATATTTCCCTTCGCATAACCCCAAAAAGGGTTGGTAGAGCTATTTGAAGGTATTTAGGTAGGCAGGTCTTTGCCAACTGTGAGCTTACAGTTCCTTGATCTGTTGAGTGGACTCCCCAATCCTGAAATCCTGACTTAGATTTCCTCAACTCTTGCCTCCAATATTAAATCAAGTCTATAAAGGGTTACTTCTCTTGATGTAATATGGTTAAGTCAACCTGAAACCTTTCATAAGGGCTTCCTTTATAAAAGTAAGTGTCCCAACAAGGGTTGGTCAAACACATAGTTTTATTGAGTCTTTCCCTTAATCAAGTAACGGAAGGCTTGGTCTGACTTAATATGGTATTTGAGGGATTTTATTCTTTATGAGTATTTTTTCATTATCACATGCTTGTTAATATTAAGTGATGCTTTCTTAAGTGATTAACCATGTTCCGATAATGTTTACGCATAGTCTGGTTTTTATTTTATTCCATATTTGCATGCTTGTTCATTTTATTAATTATGTGATCGCGACAACACATACATAATAAATAAACCATGCAATCAGACAGAAATAAAATAAGATGGCATGATCATGAGCTTCTATTTGGTTAGCTTATCTAGCAGTTTTGATAAGCTAACCCTGACCTAGGGAAAACACCTTGAACCTGATGGTTCATGTTTTGCAGCTCCCACCTGTCCACCTTTGTATCTTCTTGCATCGGTTTCGCCTCGGCTTTGGGATTTTAACCATCTCCTATTGCTTGGGAGATCCTCCATTACATGGGTTTACATTAAAGAAACCATGGGCACGTAGGCCCTACATTTTATTGGAAGGAGGCTCGCAGGCCAACAAATTTAAATTAAATAAATTTAAATGAAACCATACACATACAAAGGGTATTTGGTCTATCTCATGATCATCCATAGTATGCAACGAAATTTATGCATATTTAAAATTCAAATTCTTTTAATCGTTCTTTTATTTAAGATAAGACGCGCTCGAATTCAATTAATTATGATCTTATAATTAATAAATTCTTTATCTTAAATTCCTTTCTGAATTTCCTTGAGATTCTTCTCATCCATATTCCTTGTATGGGTCTTTGTACATTGGAGGAAACCTGGTGAAATTCCATTTCTGGAAAGTACACGGCGTGTAGTTTATAATTACACGGCGTGTTTTTTTTCTTTTCACCCTTTATCCAAAGTACACGCCGGGGTTTTGGCGTGTTTTCTGTACTTTGGAAATTTTAGAGTACACAGCATGTAGATGAATCATACACAGCATGTACTTCCTTGTTACCGGGTAACCGGCCTGGCGATCCCGTGTACGCGGTATGCGGCTTATCTTTGTACACGGTTTCACCTGGGTCGGAACAGACTACACAGCGTGTTGTTCGAACATACACGCCGTGTATTCCAGTTTCCACGTGCCGTTCTATTCTGGTCAACACGACGTGATTAAAACTTAGGAATAATCAATTCACATGACGTGGTTTGGCGGACCAGTGCCGGTTCGTTGAACCTAAGTACACGACGTGTAGTTTTAATTACACGCCGTGTAATCCCGTGTTGTACAGACAGAAAGAGCAGATCCTACGGATGAGTTCCTCGTTTTTATTTTAATCAAAATTAAAATCAAAAGGTCGTTTCTATGATATGAATCGAGAAACGAAGGAGGAAGAATAGATCTCGTTAATTCAGATTTATAGAACGATTTATTTTGAATTGAATCAAATATGAATGCGTAAATTATCAACGAAAATTAAATAACTATAATCAACGTTGTAACCTCACTCTGATACCATTTGAAGGTTTCGGGCGCAGCGGAAGTGCGTGGGTGGATGTGCCCACTTGGATTTTTGTCATTAGCGATGATCAATCCGGGATCAATATGACGATAAACGCCAGTCTCCATGGATCGAATCACAGAAAAAGACAAAGAAGATGGTTTGTCCTGGAACCATAAACAAGGATCGTTACAGGTTGATTATAATTAATTTAATTAATTATAAAGAAATAACTTTTGGGTGTTCTTTTTTCATTGATTTTATCGATCACGTTGTCGATGTGATCCGTCGTTGCGTCGCAGAAGCCAAGTGTAGACTCCCTCTAGTGGTGATCCACACGTGTACCTCGTATCTCTGGACGTCGCCAAAGGATTCTCCGGGTGCTAGCATGGAGAAGCCTTTGCTTGTGTTGTCCGCCTTAGATCATCTTGATCCGATGGAAGAGGATCTCTCTCGGTCTTGAGAGTGTTCTTAGAGGTAGAGGTTCTTTCGGCCTTGAAAGAATTCTCCAGAGATGTTATGCACAATGATTCTCTTATATTTCGGAAGAGTTGGGGTTGTGAGGATATTTATAATCGGGTGTGTGGGGTTATAGAGTTATGACAATAAATAAATGCGTTACGCATTTTTATTTATTTCATTAAATCTTTATTTAAAACCCCCATGTCGAATAAATAATTCCTTGACATGCACCCATGCTGATTATAATAAATATCATTTAAAACAATATTATATCCTCAAAATATCGACTGGAAAAACTACACGACGTGTAATAATAAATACACGGCGTGTACTTGTTTTTCATTGAAAACTACATGGTGTGTACATTAAATATACACAGCGTGTATATCTTGTTTTCATTTATTTATTTCCTTTCCAAAATAAAACTACACGACATGTACATTTAATAATACATGACGTGTACTTGTTTTATTTTATTTTTCCTCCATCATTTAAAACAACTTAGGCTTCCTTGAATAATTATTAAACCACATACGGGAATAATATTTATTCAACTTGAGATACTTGGATACACTTAGTGTGTGACCCTCTAGGCCTCTTTCTCGTTGGCATTAGGCGGGCTTGCCTAAAGTCCAAGATTACTGTCTAGCAACGGGTCAAGGAACCCAAGAGAAAGAAGTTGATGCCGCATTGACGTATCACCTCATACGAACGCTTACTGTGTAATTTAATCTCTTTGTCTCAATATCTCATCAAGAAAGTTTCATGGAAGTGTCATAAACCTATATGCTTGATCCGTTGTTCTTTGACTACCTGAAATAAACTCGTCATTTACACCATGGCCATGTAATTTAATGCGATAGTTCTATTTCAACCAAAGGGCCGAGATATCAACTTCCATAAATAGAAGGTACAAATCCTTCCTCGACTTATCCATTAACAACATGTCACTCGTGACACACCCAACATACCCTACTTCCCACCAACTGTCTGCATGACAATTTTCGTTAGTAAATCTAAGTGCGCGAGTCATGACATGATTTAATGATAATCTTCCAGTCTAAGGACCATTACACACGCTCGTAGATAGCAATATACGATGACACCAAGACATGCGGAATTACTACTGGAAGGTCTGTTCTCATAATCTCCCATCTTGGAGATTACCAAGTGCGAACTCCATGATAGAGAGTCTCGTCTTCTTACGAGTACTCACACATGACGGTCTATATACTATGTGTCCTATCATAGTATGTCATCCAACCGCAGAACTTTATTTAAGAATATTGTTATAGCATTTCAAGGTTCTCATCATAGAGGGGATCTGCTATGACCTTATTAATGCAACAAATATTCCAGGACATTATTATATTATAGTCATACAGAATAATGAACAATATATAATAAGTGAACATTTATGTAATCAAAGTACAAAATAGTTGGTTCTGAGGACACCAACCCTAACAATCATCACAAAAATTCTTCAAGTTAAGTTACTCCTCTTGGTTTTTCTCATATGTCTTGAGTTGAGATACTTATCTTATTTTCTTCAAATTACCAGAGTTGAGATTCTCCTCTTAGTGACTAAAAATACACTTACCTCATTCATATGCCAGGTTTAACCAGAATGGTCAACTTCGACATAAGTTCCATAACAACCCTTTTCTAGGTACCATTCACCTAGTATTCCTAGCTGCATGACTTTAAAATACATATCACTTAGTACATTCTACATGTTGTTGAACTACTAAAAATAGGTCTTGGGATCATAACCTTTTTAAGAAATTCATTTGGTCATGATTTCCCAACCTTAAAAAGCACCACATTGGTACTTTTCATGAAACCATAAAAGGCATTACATGTCCCATTAAGTGGAACCAAACTACGTGGGTTCTGATTTCCTTCATAGGGATACATAGGAAGCCCCTCTCATGAAATCAATCCAATCTCCACAACACCCATCACTTCCCTAAATGATGATAAATTCTAGAGTGCCCATCCATGTGGATTTAAACTGTAGTATAATCACTAGTGAAAATGCATGGTATCAATAGATCAATTGAACAGTGGTGACTTGTAGCAATATTATTACTAGGAATGATTCACAAACATGTTTTAAATCTTTAAGACTTTCTTAGATGAGGTATAAAAACAATTTTAGGGATGATCCAACATCCTATCCTCTCAACCAACACATAACCTAAAGTGTTGATGGTATGTACCAGTGTCTACATTCCTTTGGAAAGAAGTTTTACTCAAACTCAAAACTTCATGGGTGTGGAGGCTTGTCATAAATAGAATAGTAAAACCAATGTGAATTCAAAATACATTGATTTACTATGCATTATTTTTAATGATCCTGCATTGATGGGTTTCTTGTTCTCCCTTTAATCTAAATGGAATCACCAAGTGAATCATTGAACACCATGCTCCCCAGAAAAGATAGCAGTAGACAAAGGCAATCTCAGGGTGCACAAAACTAGCTGAAGCATTAGGCATACACCTATGTTTCCATTAAGGTCATGTCACTAATGCCCCAATGTACACTATTATCAACTCAACACATCCAACACCAGTTGAGGAATACTTTGGTACGAGAGTACCATTTGAATGGGTTCATCCCAACTTTGGAGGCAACTTGCAAAAGCCTCTAAGAAATGAAGTCCTAAAAGTCTTCTTATTAATGATAGGATACAAAGATGTGTGTGGATGGTGTTTCTATATCTAATATCTTTAGGATACAATCCACAAAGAAAAAAATCACATAACTCCCTTATCTTAGGGATTTGGAAGAGGATGTTAATGTTTTCCCCACTGCTCTTTGGGAGATGTATGGTATTGGTCATTGATTGATATAAAAAATAAAATTTATAATCCTACATAAAAATACTTTAAACTAGCAAGTAGTAAGCAGGGTTAAACCCAAGGGAAGGAAATTTTGTGTATCCGAGAAAAATAAAATGAAAAAAACAAGAAATACAATAAAAAGGGTGTTATGAGTGATGATGGTGAATGAAAAGAAATTTAAATAAAATAGAGAAATATTTGAGAAACAAAAAGAAATAATAAACTAAAATAAATAGTGAGAAAAAGATAAAAATGGGAGTATACATTGATCTATACTGATGAAAGAATTTTTTTCTTTCAAAAAGTCTATGTGAGTGAACAAAAGCTATAAAGAAAATAAGTTGGTGTCAAATTATCGATGATTGACTATCCATAATTACTTAATTAGTGTAAATATTATTCTTTTTTTTGAGACTAATAGGTACTAATATGGTTGTTGTGATAATTGTGTTTGAAGAATTAGTTAAAGGGATATGATTGAGTGTGTTGGATTTTATTTTCAATGCATAAATTATATTATAAGTTAAATCATACGATGCTAAAAAAATGTTCATCATTGAAGTAAATATCCTGATTGGATTATCATGATTTAGTATTTTTATTAATATTGAAGAAGATTGGAGAAATGAGGGAAAATCTAGGAATACCATGCCCATGGCGGAGGGAATGTTGGTGAATCCAAGTACAAACACACCCATAATAGAGGGTATTTTTATGGTCATGGGTTGTGAAAAACTACTAACATTAGTGTACCAAACTATAGGGTTGATCATGGTGCATTGGTAGAGTGGTTGTGAAAAATAGACAATTCTAAAATGGTTATGGGGAATTCCATGGTGATTATAATGTTTCACTGTGAAAAATGTTGTTTCCCAAAATGGCTGTGGTGGTGTCCATTGGTGGCCACAATCAACAGGAGAAGCATCTTTACAAAAAAACCAAAGGAGAAGGACCACACCCATGGTTTTACAATCCATGGTTGATAGGTGATGTAATATTATAAGATTTTAAAAATAAAAACTATGTTCGATACCACACAAGATATGCAACACTGAACTTAAAAGAACCATGAGATATTATTATTTAAATAAGTCCTTTATAACCTATCCATTGAATTGGAGAGCATGAGTAAAATTATTATTTTTTTAAATATATATAAATTTCTTAATCTATATAAATTTATTGATTAATTCTTAGTAAATAAGCACTCAATTTTAAGAAAAGTCATTTTATTTTTCAAAAATATGTTTTCTTCAAAAATGGGTTTGATTACTTTTTGAGAGAAAATATTATAATTAATTTTAGGAAATTTTAGAAATTTTATTTCAAAAAATGATACCATTTTTGAAATCATCATGTCAAAATTATCTTAGAGTGATTCTTGTATTTTTTCTAAAAATATTGATTATCCAGTGAATCATGAAAAATATCGGTTTTCACTGAAAATTTTATTTTTATTTTAAGAATTTATAAAGTTCCATTTTTTTAAAATGGTTTCAAAGTAAAATTATTTATATTATATTATTAATAATTTAATTAAGTCCATTGGAATAAATTTTATGTTTGGATTTTTTGTAAAAACATTTTTATACTTAAAAGACATTTTTCTAAAAAATGGGTTTTCATCTCATTTTGGGAGTTTAATTTTAAATTAAATTCTACCACTTATGTTAATTGAATCTTGAAAAATGGATTCCATTTTTATAATTTGGAGGCCAAAATTTGGTAAATAGGTTCCTTTTATTTTTGCTCATTATGAATAGTAATCAAAGTAAATGCTGCTACAACTATAAAGGTAAAATGAGTTAATTGAGGGTAAAAATAACCAGATAATGACTAAAAAGTAACCCTGAAATTTATTTTTAATTTTATAAAATAGTTATATTTCATTTATAATCTTCCAAACTTTGAATATATGACCTTTTATTTATATTTTTCCATGTTTTTTAGTTTTATTATATTTTATGTAAAGAAAAGTAAAAAATGTCATTCTATTTATTTTATTATATTTAAATTTTCAACATAGGGATAAAAATAAGGTATGTATAGTTATAAATGTTAATTTTAAAGATTAATGATTTTTTTATCATGATAAACAAATCCATCGTTCATGTGTACGATGGACTACCGCCTCTTGAGCCGCTGTAATTCAGTTTCCATCACTGGCTCTCACGGGTGGATATAATAATGGATTAATGTGTGTGTTTATATATATATATATTATTAATGATATATTTATCATTATATAAATATTATATAACGTCTACTTTTTTAACTTTCTATTCATTGAAATATTATAACACCGCTCGTGCGCATGTGTGGATTACCACCTCCATGAAGCGATGTGATTCGCTTTTCATCACTACATCATATGAATGATATATATAAGTTTATTTAAATAGATAATATAATATTTGTGATATAGTGATCATTCTTTAATGATAAAATTACACTTTATTTCCATCATTATTGTTTAAAGATGGAAGCGTTACTAATGCCCATGTTCTACCTACCATCTCTATGATTGTAACACAGCTCATATTTCATAACCATCTTTTAGGGATGGTTTAAAAATTATAATTGATGTATAAATATGAAAAATATTTCATGATTATTATTCTGGAGATTATGGAATAATAACCTCTATGACCATTTTTAACCCACCTAACTCATTTTGGACATATGAGCATAATATTATCAAAACATCCAACATGAAATTAATTGATTACGTAATTGATTATAACATGGTAAAAATAGTAATAAAAAGTTCTTAATAAAGTAAATACTTTTCATAAGTTTATTATTTAGTAATATAATAAATTTACTTGACAATTCTGACTCGAGATAAGGGGCACTTTACTTTAAAAACTTCATTTTAAATGTTTTAAATATTTGTTTTCTAAATATTTCTCTTCCATGTCTATATTCTTAAAAATAATTTTTATATGGATTTATATGGACATAAAGGAATTATAAATGAAATTTTATGTGTATTTTTACTTTCTTTCAATGGTTTTAAAAATGGAATATTTTTATGGAATTTTTTCAATTTATTTACAGAAGGAAAAATGAATGTTTTATTTTAATGTATACAGCTTCAAAAAATTTCCCCATCACCATAACATTATCTGATTTTTAATTTCCTTATAAGATTTTACTTTATATTCAAAGAAAAAACATCCTTAATTTTTTTCTTTGAATTTTAGTTTTGAAAATTGGGTTTTAAATGAAAGTGATATATCAATATCTGGAAATGTTTTCTTATGGGTGAAAAGAATATTTTTAAGATACAAAATTTCATGTTTTATGGTATGGTTCTTGGGAATTATTAATGATGATGGGTGGTTCTTTTATGAACCGAGGATGTATAAAACCATTATATCTCTCCAATGCATTGGGTAAAAGGATGGAGTTAACTGATTAGTTGTCTCCTAAGAGATTTTTGGAATTTACTATGAGGGTTATTCCATTTTTAACCAAGAAGGTTATTCATTTTTAACCATAAAGGTTTTTCCATTTGTAAGAGTGATTATAAGTGTGATATAAAAATGATTCCTCAAGTTACCTATATGATTTATTTATGCTTCATATAATTTTTATGGAAATATTTTGATTTTAACTAGGTAAGTAATGAGATTATTTTTAAAATGAAAGTACATTATACTTCTTAAGGGTGAAATGTATAACCTTTTTGAAAATGTTTTCATGGGTTTATCATGTTTTCAAAGAAACCTTTATAAGTTTTATTTTCCACGAATATTTCTAATGAAATGTTTAATGAAAAGACTTGGGTAGAGAAATTTATTTCTTGAGTAAGAAAATGTTTTCTAACCTAAAGATTATTTTAAAGAAGGAAAATTTTTATGAGTGTTCATGGAATAACGAGTTTATTAATTAATTTATTTTTGTTCCCATTACTGATATTTTGTGCTCATCCCACATTTTAAAATGTTTTTTATAGGGTTTTAAGGATTAGTAGGGACAAGGATGAGGTTAATATAAAAATTATGAAGATGTTTCATGAAAAGAAAACTTGTTATATCTTAAAAGTTTTATTTTGTAAGAAAAATGGATATTATGTGGAAGTGTACACTTTGTGATGTAATATTTATTTATGTAAGGGTGATGAAATAATTCTCTAAAAATCTAAAATGTAAAATTTATCAAATGTAGGAGAATTAATTCTTTACTAAAAACATAAGATTATGTAATGTTTAAGGCTGGATCCTTATAGTTGGCATTAGAGGAAAGGTTTAGATAAATTTGGAGACTAGGATATTTTTATTTAAATTTATCTTAAGATTTATAGATACCATAATGGGTTTATATATTTAAGTTTGACCATAAGTTTAAAAGTCTCACACACCCATTTTTGTGATTTTTATTGATAGGATTTTAAGGTGATTAAAGATATTTTGGTAAATATTTTATTGGTTCAAGGAATATGTAACCTTTAGGTTTATAATTAATAATTATTAGAGAAGAATTATATTACATTTTTTTAGATGTAAGAGGGAAGGCATAATATTATCTTTGAGGTTAAATAATTTTTTAATATTGAAGTTATTAAGGTTATTTTTGATGATGTTCATCATATTTTTTTGGAATTTTATAGGAATTATATTATATATGTCACATAAATGACTTATTTTAAAGTTAAATTTCATTTAATTTCCATTAATTCTTTGTTTTTTGGGTTTCCCAAGCTTTTATGGAGGAATGGGTGAGTTTTCATGAATTGGGCCAAACCGTGAGCCCAATTCTAGATTTAAAGATAAATTTTGATTCCTTTATAACTCCTTCATTTTTCAACATTTTTCATCCATTACAATTCCTAATTGTAATAACTCGACATATTAAGACCACCATATTTATTTTGACCATTTAAGAATCCATAATCATGGTGGATATGAGTTTTTATTTAAGGGATTGGGCCTACCCAAAAGCCCATTTTATGCATTAAAAATATTTTTAATTATTTAATATCTCCTTCAATATTTACTTATTTTTCTGTGATTCCAACTCTCCTCCGAGCCCAAATACCCAAGGCGCGCCCCCGGCTCTCCTACCCCTCTTTGGAGCTCGGTTTCATCACGAATATGGATGAATCGTCTCTGAATTTCTCAAATCGCCCAGATTTGAAAAGGTAAATTTATTATTTCATAACTCCTTCATTTCTCACTATTTCCCCCCCATTATAGTTCCTAAATAATCTCTTCAAACTTGTTAGAATCTCCCTTTAATGGTTGGATTTTTGTAAATTCAAATACTGGTGTATTTGGGGTGATTTTTTTAATATTTTTCAAGCTAAGTGATTCCTTCTTGGTTTCTTTCTTTTCCCTTAGGGATTCCTCCATCTTTCATTATGTTCTAAAATGTATAGAATTTAGGGTTCGAACCTAGGATTTTATTTGGTGTATTTTTGGTCAAATATTGGGGGTCTAGGGCTGGATTTATCTTCCTTGTGGTGCGGCGGTGGTGCAATTGATGTTTTGTACCATGTTTTGAGGGATTCGATACTTTAGGTAGGTGGTTCCATGTGTAAAAAATTGTTGATGAGTTATCTTGATTTATATAATCATTATTAATATTCCTAATATTTGTTTTGGTGTAAAAAATGTTCATGATTGATTTGGTTAAGATTCTATTTTTATTGTTGGATTTTAGATTGAAATTGGGTGTTTTTCTTGTGTAACACTTGGGGTATTATTTAGGTTTAGTTTAAAACATATGAAATTGGTTTACTAAATATTTTTTGGGATACGAATTCTGATTTGGTATGTTCTTGGTGTGCCATTGGTTTTGAAATATGTTTTTTGGAATAGGTTTTTTGTGTAAAACTTTGTTATACTTCTTCAGAGCATTTTATGAAAATAGGTGTTTTCATTTGTATCTTTCGTGGTATTATCCAAGGTGATTTTATAACACTTGAAATAAATTTTATAAATGTCTCTAGGGCATAAAATTCTACTTTGTTAGTGTTTTGGTGTGGTTTTTTCCTTGAAATATGGTTTTGAAATGGGTTTTATGAGAAAAGATTGGGTATACTCTTTGGAATTGTTTTATGAAAGATTTGAAAGATTTAATGATTTATGTAAGTGGTGAAACCATTTTGGAAAAATATTTTGGAGTGTGTATATTCTGAAATGGTACATTTTAAATGTGAAAGGGTCTATTTTTTGATGTGTTCCATCTTGGAAATGTTTTATAAAAATGTTTGAAGTATTTACTAAAGTGTGTAAGAGATGTGAAAGTGATGTGGGATGTTTTGTGTGAGTGTGATGTGAAAAATGGATTTTGGTTACAAAAAGGGTTTTATGTAACATTTGAGTGGGATGTTATGTGAGTTAGAATATCTTCTATTGGTTATATAAAATTTTTTAATGGATTTGTGGAAGTGTAAAAGAAATGTGAAAAGTTTTGTGGGCTATTTTGGTGTGAGTCGGATTTCAAAATTAATTTGAATGAAAAGTGGAATTTTGTGACTTGTGTGGTATACACGTGGGATGTTTGGTGAATTATTGATGTGGAAATAATATTTTCATATGCAAAGTATATTTCTTATCTTGTTGAACTTGTTTGAGAACATGGAGAAAACCCGGGTATCTTGATGGGTGGACGTATACTAGTATGCTAGTGAATCCGTGGGGTTTGGCCTTAGTTTTACTTAGAAAGATTGACGCTTACAACTCTAACTAAAATATGATGATGATGATTGTGGACCACTAGGTTATGGGTATGTTTCCTAATAGTGGCTCCTGCACGAGAAAAAATATTTTTAATGGTTACTCTCATCGAGATACGAGGTACCTGAGACCCACAACTAGCTAGTTCCTAGGGGTTATTTCTTATTGCTTGTGCTCATTAGATCCTTTATACTCATCGTCGACATACTGTATATTTGGATGAGAAAATTAGTATCATTGGAATTTTTTTTAAAAGTGTTGATTCTTTAAATTAGCCCACTTGAAAACTTATTTTTTTAAGTTGCATCTTTTAGAAATTGTAACTAGAAATTAAATGTTTTTGAAAAATTGCATGATTTTCATCTTTGGATGTTTATCACATGTAATATATTAGTGGTGGAATCATAATGGGATTTTTCTCACACCATACTTACACCTTTGGGTGTAAGTAGAATTGGTTATTTTGTTGTTGCAGGTTTGGGTACAACTTTTGTGCCATCCGTTCGGGTTTTTACCGGTCGTTCGTGATACGGTGTTGTGGAGATGTCTTGAGGGTGGTGTCTCTTTCCATGTGGAGGTTCTTGGGCTATAATTATTTAGTTTCATACCTTTTTAATGGTATTTAAACATAGTTTTAACTTATGCAATTCAGTTCTGAAATTTTTCAAAAGACAATTTTAGTTGAAAAATCCAGATTTGTTATATTGAGTTTTTTTGTTGTTTAATGTTTATAAACTCAGGTAAATCACTCCCAAAAATCATTTTATGATTCCCAGGAACTTTTTATAGCCCTTGGGGATTGTGAACTCCCTTCGAGACTTGTTTTGGGCTGGGTTGGGTGCCGATTTTGATGGATACCAAATTTGGTTCGTGACAAAATGGTATTAGAGGAGGTTCTAGTTAACTCTTTAGGTCACGTTATTTTGGGAACAGTTGGGATAGTATGGAGTTATGATTGTTGGGACTTGGTATTTCGGTTGTGGGTCATGTTCCTAATCACCAAACCTCATGAAGGGATTCATTTTTATAGTGGATGTTGGGATTTATCCACGTCCTTTGGTTTTCTTTGTTTGATGATGATTAGGGGAAATGAAAAGAGAGTTGGGTTAATGGTTTCAGTGATCTTGTAAGGTCTGGAAATCCATGTGGAGATGGAGATATTTCACTTGAACAGTCTCTATGGAGGTGAAGTGATTGGAGTATGGCCTACAACCATATGTTTAAGTCACCCATCAAATCTAATTTCCTCATGCATTGTCTTGTGTTATTTAGTTTTGAAATCTTGGAACTTTGGTTTTAATGTGACTTGCTTTTAAGAAGTGTTAAGTTTTTGTGAAATTATTATCTAATAAATATAGAATGGTTAGATTTTTGAAAATGGAGAACTTAATTTTCAGAATTATATTGGAATAGAAAATGGTGTGTTTGCACCTCTTTTGAAAGCATGAACTATGTCATGGTTGGTTTGGAAAAAGTGTTTACAATAGAGTTTTCTAAAGTATTGAAAGGTGTTTTAATGGGATGAGTTGTTTTGAAATTAATTTTTATTACTTTAAAGTTAGTTTTCATTTAAATGATTGTTCCTTTCGAAAAATCTTGGTAAGATGTAATTTGGGTTTGATTTCATTGTTAGCGGTTTTGAGAAAAAGGAGGTATTGGTTGACTGTTTTGGTTTTGAAAAGTGGAAATAATTTTTTATTTTAAACTTTGGTATTTCTGTGAGAGACCACATGCATGGGGTTATATGGGATGATAGATGGTTGATGGAATGGATGGATGAGTTTCGGGAGGATATGAGGAGGGTACCCGGTGTGGCATAGAAATATGCACGTGTGAGGCCCATGGGGTACCATTGGTGGATACACTAACTATTGAACCGTTTATTTTCAAAAATATGATTTTAAATGAGAAACTTGATATCTTTAGGACTAGTTTGATATTATGTGTATTATGTGTTTTTTTAAAATGTTGATGTTGTGGGATATTTTGAGTCCAAGAACCCCTCCTGTTTGTACTATGTTTTGGGTTTGTGTTTGGTTGGTAAGTTTTGTTGAAGGGCCAGTTAGTGGTCTCTTTCGAAAAATGTTTTGGGATTCCTTTACGGTGGTTCCTTTCATGTGTTTGGATAAGGTTTTTAGTATATATTAACTAATGGACCATCTTGGTTGGGTCCTTGGTTTTAATTATTGGATAAGGTACCCCCCATTAAGGGTTAGTACACAACTGAAGTGCAACCCGGATTGTTTTGCCATTTGAAGACCCTCAAGTTGATCAATATAAGGAATCTTTTTCTTGAGATTTTTAGATTGAGTCTACACCATTTCCTTTCTTGGTTTTTTGTATCCTCTTGTAGTGGGATAGTGATCGTGGATGGTTGAAAGAGACCTTAGGCTCTTAAGTTTCCTGATTTTCTAAAGGTAGAAGTGGTGTGGGGTTGTTATAATGGATGAGTATCTAGATGGTGTCTAATAGGTCCTCTCAATCATTTGTAGTCTCTTCGAAGAAGGAGTTCATGTTAAACTACCAGTGTGGGAAATCTGGTCACGAGAGGATATTATGGCCACTTTCTAGAATTGTGTGTTGTTTGGGGATGTTGTATATGGTCCCTCTCCATGAATTGTTTATATCAGTCACAATGGTCTTGTTTGGTGATGCCTTGTGATTTCATGCGGTCGATTGACTATAAAGGTGAAAGTCATGCAATACTCTAAGAGTCTATATTATGTTGGGATAATTTATCCCTTGAAAAAATTTCAAAATCTACCATTTTAGAAGAAGGTGATTATAAGTGTTCTTTACTTCTATAGTTTCCCACTCAAAGAAACAAGGTGTGACGTGTGTGCATTTTCTAAGCCCTTGTTTCAGTGAAATATCGAGTTAGGGTAAAGTGAGTTTGGAATGTGTTATATCTTTGAATTATTATTGAGGATTTTAGTGTAGTTGTTGGTGGCACCGAAAGAAGAATTCCCATTCAGGGGGTTTCTAAAGCCTAACTGCGAGGCCAAAGATGCTTCAATCATTTGAGCTCCAGCCATAGGTCTCGGAGAGAAGATGGCTCATAGTCATGGGAAATCTTAGGGTTGTTTAAAACCTTGTACAATGTCATATCCTCAGTATGAAATATAGTAAGAGTTTAAACCTCTGGTGTCATCATATTTCTTCTGTTTTTCCCGTTCGGTGGAAATTTGTGGAGGGTCTTATACGCATGTCATCACATAATGTCATTCCCTCCCCATTTGGTTTCCATTGAGTCATTAGAGAATGGTTGGAAATTTTGATAGACGTACCGAGGAAACAATTTGTGCATGATTATTAGTGACCATGTTCCAATAATCCATGTGGAAATAATGATCTGCACAGTTAGTGCACAATTTCCCAAATCGTGCAGACTGACCCTATGCCCTTCCCAAATCTTTAAAATAAATTGGGTCTTTCTGTGTCGGCCCATGCTAGTTAGTTAAGATGGTTGGTTCTTCTAGTGGGGAGACCCACTATGATTCTCATGCACATTCCTTCATAAAATTTGAATGGAATTCTACCCTTTTTACTAGTGAGTTCATTCAGGCCTCCCCCTGTTAGTGTCCTGATTCCGTCTCGGAAAAATATAGGTTGCCTCTTATGGTGGGGTGCCTATTTGTGTCCCCCCATACCAATAGCTCAGATTTATCCATGGTATTGGATTGTCAGTAGGTAATCTCATTCGGAAATATCTAGATACCAAAATCTTTCTTGAGTAAATGTTGGTATTTGAGAGCTCCTAATGGTTTAGTTAAAGTAAGGTTAGTGTAACCTTGTTCGAAGTTGTTCGTTTGGGTGAATTGCTTGAGTCTTGTTCGGATAGTGTTTGAGGAGTTTTCTTTTGGGATAAAGTATGAATGTGATTGATCATTTCAGGAAAGTGGTGTAATTATGGGTTGTGAGATTAATACTTCCTTAATTGATTATTGGAGGTGTTTTGGCTCTTGTGGGGGAAGCTTGGCAAAGAAATACATCTTGGTTTATCAGTTGGGTTTGGTTTTTGTATCTAGTCTTGCTATGGATTTCTGGGGATGAAAAGTTTTTATAGTGAGAATAATTGTCACATAAATAACTTATTTTAAAGTTAAATTTAATTTAATTTCCATTCATGATTTGTTTTGGGGGTTTCCCAAGCTTTTATGGAGGAATGAGTGAGTTTTCATGAATTGGGCCAAACCCTGAGCCCAATTCCTGATTTAAAAATAAATTTTGATTCCTTTATAACTTCTTCAATTTTCAACATTTTTAATCCATTCTAATTCCTACTTGTCATACCCTGAACTATTAAGACCACCATATTGATTTGGACCGTTTAGGAATCCATAATCATGGTGGATATGAGTTTTTATTTAAGGTATTGGGCCTTCTCGAAAGCCCATTTTCTGCATTAAAAATGTTTTTTTAATTATTTAATATCTACTTCAATATTTACGTTGTTTTGGTTATTACAACTCTCCCCAGAGCCCAAATACCCAAGGCACGCACCCATGCTCTCTTACCCCTCTTTGGAGCTTGGTTTCATCACGAATTTGGATAAATCTTCTCTGAATTTCTCAAATTGCCCAAATTTGAAGAGGTAAATTGATTATTTCACAACTCCTTCATTTCTCACTCTTTTCCCCCAATTAAAGTTCCTAAATGATATATTAAACCTTTTTATAATCTCCCTTTAATGGTTGGATATTTTCAAATTCATATACTTGTGTATTTGGGGTGATTTTTTCAATATTTTTCAAGGTAAGTGATTTCTTCTTGGTTTCTTCCTTTTCCCTTAAGGTTTCCTCATGCTTTTATTATGTTCTAAAACGTCCAGAAGTTGGGGTTTTAACCTAGAGTTTGATTTGGTGTATTTTTGGTCAAATATTGTGGTCTAGGGCTGGATATATCTTCTTTGTGGTGCAGTGGTGGTGCGATTGATGTTTTGTACCAAGTTTTGAGGGATTCGACACTTTAGGTAGGTGGTTCCATGTGTAAACAATTATTGATGAGTTATCTTAATATATATACTCATTATTAATATTCATAATATGTTTTCTATGGTGTGAAAACTTTTCATGACTGATTTGGTTAAGATTCTAATTTTATTGTTGCATTTTAGCTTGAAATTTGGTGTTTTTCATGTGTAAGATTTGGGGTATTATTTGGGTGTATTTTAGAACATATGAAATTGGTTTAATAAATATTTTTTGGGATAAAAATTTTGCTTTGGTAGGGTCTTTGTGTGCCATTGGGTTTGAAATAGGGTTTTTGGAATATGTTTGTTGCGTAAAACTTTGTTATACTTCTTGAGAGCATTTTATGAAAATCGATGTTTTCATTTGTATCTTTCATGGTATTATCCAAGGTGATTTTATAAAACTTGAAAGTGATTTTATAAATGTATCTAGGGTACAAAATTATACTTTTTTAGTGTTTTGGTGTGTTTTTTCCTTGAAATATGGTTTTTAAATGGGTTTTATGAGAAAAGATTGGGTATACTCTTTGAAATTATTTTATGAAAGATTTGAATGATTTAATGATATATGTAAGTGGTAAAACCATTTTGGAAAACTATTTTGGAGTGTTTATATTTTTAAATGGTACATTTAAAATGTGAAAGGGGCTGTTTTGTGATGTGTGACATCTTGGAAATGTTTTATAAAAATGTTTGAAGGATTTACTAAAGTGTGTAAGAGATGTGAAAGTGATGTGGGATGTTTAGTGTGAGTGTGATATGCCAAATGGATTTTGGTTAGAAAAAGGGTATTATGTAACATGTGAGTGGTATGTTATGTGAGTTGGAATATCTTGGATTGGTTTTATAAAATTTTTTAATGGATTTGTGGAAGTGTAAAAGAAATTTATAAAGTTTTGTGGGCTATTTTGGTGTGGGTCAGATTTCAAAATTAATTTGAATGAAAAGTTGAATTTTGTGACTTTTGTGGTATAAATGTGGGATTTTTGGAAAATTAGTGATGTGGAAATCATATTTTCATATGAAAAGTATATTTCTTGACTTTTTGAACTTGTTTGAGCATAAGGGGAAAACCCGAGTATCTAGGTGGGTGGACGTGTACTAGTATGCTAGTGAATCCATGGGGTTTGGCCTCAATTTCACTTAGCAAGATTGATGCTTACAACTCTAACTAAACTATAATGATGATTATTGGGGACCACTAGGTTATGGGTATGTTACCTACTAGTGGCTTGTGCATGAGAATGGATATTTTTTATGGTTACTCTCACTGAGATATGAGGTACCTGGGACCCACAACTAGCTAGTGTCTAGGGGTTATTTCTTATTGCTTGTGCTAATTAGGTCCTTTATAATCACCATTGGAATATGGTATATTTGGATGAGAAATTTAGTAGCATTGGAATTTATTTTAAAATTGTTGATTCTTTAAATTATCCCACTTGAAAACTTATTTTTTTAAGTTGCATCTTTTAGAAATTATAACTAGAAATTACATGTTTTGGAAAACTTGCATGCTTTTCGTATTTGAATGTTTATCACATGGAATCTCTTAGTGGTGTTATCCTAATAGTATTTGGATCACACCCTACTTACACCTTTGGGTGTAAGTAGACTTGGTTATTTTTTTATTGCAGGTTTGGGTACAACTTTTGTGCCAATGGTTCGGGTTTTTACCGGTCGTTCGTGATGTGGTGTTGTGGAGATGTCTTGAGGGTGGTGCCTCTTGCCATGTGAAGGTTATTGGGCTATAATTATTTGGTTTCATACTTATTTAATGGTATTTAAACATATTTTTAACTTATATAATTCAGTTCTGAAATTTTGCAAAAGATAGTTTTAGTTGAAAAATCCAGATTTGTTTTATTGAGTTTGTTTGTTGTTTAATGTTTATAAACCTGGAAAAATCATTCCAAAACATCATTTTATGATACTCGGGTACTTGTGCCAGCCCATGGGGATTTGGAACTCCCTTTAGCACTTGTTTCGGGACGAGTCAGGTGCCGGTTTTGATGGTTACCAGATTCGGTTCGTGAAAATATAGTTCTGTAAAAGGATAACCCATTGCATCTAGAAAGGCCGTAGGGTTTGAACCCACAACTAAAGGGTGACAAGGGTAGAAAAACTAACACTGGCCTATTTGATGTTCTGATTAGTTTGAAATTATTTTTTATTGATTTTATAAATAATTATTTAGTTGTTTTTGGGAATATTTGTTTTATTCTATAAATGGACATGGAATTGAAAATTTATTTGGTGATTAAGTGATTAATATTATTTTGAAATAATGTCGCCATAATTTTAGGGATCATTATATGATTAAGGTAAATAAGATATTATGATATTTTATTTGAGGAATAAATGATGAAATTTGTTTTGGAAGAATATATATTTTTTATGTGGATTTATAGTGATTCATTTTATTTATAGAAATGATTAGCACATTTTAGAGTTATATGATTAGGGAATATATATTTTTTGGTATATGACTTTATGAGGGACTGATGTTAATTTAAGATAAATGATAAATTAATCTTGGAAGACCATGTGACCAAATCTTTTGATTTTTGGGTTTCAAACTTTTTTTTTGAATATTTTGAATAATTTTAAGGTTATTTATTTATCAAATTATCTCAGTTTAACCTTGGGTTTTATTGTTGAGGATTTAAATATTAATTCTATATTTCATCATATGTAGGTTTCTTCATTTTGGTAATTATATTACGTTGTGATAACCATTTTACTTAATTTATAATGACTAGAGTAATAGATTGTTATTATTTTTTAGATTATGTGATTTGTTAGAAGTATATTTTTGTGCTCATGGTATAAAAAAACCATCATGAATACTCATCATCATTTAGAGAAAAATATGAGATTTTGTTAGAAATTGATTAAAGGATCAAATTCTATTTATCAAGTAAGTATATTTCCTTATGTTATTAGTCTATATGGTAATGAAATTCCTCAACTCTAAAAGATCTTGAAAAAATGTTATTATATTACCTTTATTTATGATGAATCAATGACTTTTTTTACACCTCCATGACTTATGTTTTTTTGGTTATTAAATTCCTCATGATCATTAACTTTCTTGTGATCAATGATCTCTGTAAATATCCATCATTATTTGGACATTAATTTTCCTCCATGTCCAAATTTTCACTTTTCACTAATGATATCTTATTTGGAAACCTAGTTATGTTTTATTCTATATGACCTTTGTACTTCCTTTTCTCTCTTATTAAGATGAAGTTTTATTAACCAATTTTTATAATCTAATATTTCAACAAGGGAATTTTAAAATGTAAAAACTTTGATTACTGAGCTCAAGTTCAAATTTAAAGAATGAAATTTATTATGGGGGGGGATTTAATATCTCTATATTTTAAAATAAAGACTATGTTCGATAGTGTACAAGATACTCAACATTGAGTTTAAACGAACCATGAGATATTATTATTTAAATATTACCATTATAGCCTAGACGTTGAATTGGTGGGTATAAATACGATTAAATATATTATGAAATATATATAAATTTCCTAATAAATATTTTTTTATTAATTATTAGGAAATAAGCATTCAATATTTTGTAAGGTCGTTTTATTATTCAAAAATACATTTTCTTCAAAAATGGGTTTTATTAATTTTTATGAGAAAACATTATAATAAATTTCTTTAACTTTTATAAATTTTATTTTATTAAAAAGATACAGTTTTCGAAATTATCATCTAAAAATTTGCTTAGAGTGAATTTTTGGGATTTTTCTGAAAATATTGATTTTCTAGTAAATTGTGAAAAATACTGATTTTCATTAAAAACTATATTTTTGTTTTAAGAATTTAAAAAGATAAATTTTGTTTTAACATTATTTAAAAATTAAATTATTTGTCTTATATTGTTAATAATTCAATTATATTCATTGTAATCAATTTTATGGTTTAATATGGTGTAAAAATGTTTTTTCACTTAAAAGTAATTTTTTCTAAAAAACTATTTTTCATCATGTTTTGTGGGTTTAATTTTAAATTAGGTTCTTCCACTTCTGTGCATTGTATCTTAAAAAATAGATTTCTTATTTGGAATCATGAGGTCTAGATTTGGTGAATAGTCCCGTTTTATTTTTTTTTGTCATTATGAATAATAATCATAGTAAATTTGGTTACTACAATAAAGGTAAAAATGGGTTAATTAAGGGTAAAAACAATGTGTTAAGGACTAAAAAGTAACCTTAACACTTGATTTAATTTTATTGTATGAGTATATTTCATCCATAATCATCCAAATTTATAATTCTTTCCATTTTCCCCATTTTTCTAGGATATTTACCTTTATAATATTTTTTTAAAGAAAAGTAAAAAACGTCATTCTCTTTATTTTATTATATTTAATTTTTTACATAGGGATAAAAAGAAGGTATGTTAAGTTCTAAATGGCTATTTTAAATATAAATGTATTTTTATCAATTTAATTTATTTCTAATATTTAGTAATGAAATGATTACCTTAAATGTTGATGTAACACTGACCCAATATTTATTCAATTAATAGAAAATTAAAATAAAAGATTTTAAAAATATTAAAAGTAATATGAATTGAATTGATTACTGTGTTCAATAATTTTTTTACATAATCATAACATATTTTGGGGTATGTGGAAGGTTTATATTTTAATTTCATATTTGTCTTGATGTCTTGAAAGTCAAATTAAATGAAAATTTTAAAAAAAGAAATTAATGACATTTTATGTTAAATAATATTTTATTAAATGATTTAAAAATCCTAAAAACCCTATATTCATCCAAGTGAATGATATATGGTTGAAAATATTAACCACGTTCCATTTATGGGCCAGTTGAGTAATGAACTAGACCAGGTCAACCTGACACATCTCCCAATCTAGCTTACCACAAGGCCTCAAGCACGCCTCCTCAAACGCTCGTGGCTGCCGACTAGCAGCGATGGTATAAAAGGTATAGTGGGGGAGACTATAACCTCTAGTTAGAGTGAAATAACAGTGGAAAATAGCCAAAATCATATACAAGTATGAACATCATAGTACACATAATAAATAAACTTAACTGGAAATATGATATAATAAAAGAAATGAAGCACATAATCATACATACCCTGAGATTGAAAAACAAAGAGTATCCATTCACTCACTGGGTTGAACACATAAAAAAATAAATAAACTTAAAATGAATACAATATTATTTACTTCCAACACCGAGCCAAACCACATACCTAGTCCCTATGACACTCAAGCTCCACCATCTCAATCGTAGGACTCCACACGAGCAGCTTTTCTTGATCAAGAAACACTGGTCCTCATCCTTCATGAAACCTATGCTCCAACCTAAATGTAAAAATTAGGTCTTCATACACACCAAGGTGCACATATAGAGTGTGATAAATAAATCTCAGTATTCCACCCCAATAGTGAACCTAGAAATCAGCTGTCATAACAAGTTCCTGCACACGTGATATGCCTAGCCCAGCTAAAAACTAACAATAGATGGCATAAAAGAAACAACTGCATATAAAAGGGGGAAAATAACATAAGGAAAATAACCAATCATGAGTTGTAGTCCAACAACTATGTTAAATCTACCCCCACTCTTGCCCACACTAAAGGATTTATAGCACGTGGCTCACCTAGCCCCACGACAATCAGAGTGTTCTCCATATCTTTATAGGATCTCCACGATGTCTAAAAACAACAAGCATGAATGTTTGAACTCATTGCATAAACATAATATTTGGCACAAACAATGTGTATATACCGAGCTCCAAGACTCTAATAACATGATCTAAACTGGCGATATAAACATCTAGGCCGACATAACCATAGAACCTGTTAGTCCCAAAGGTTATTTAGAACAAATCTTGAACTAACTATTGAATCAATAAGGCAGGATCCATAAAAAATTGAGAGTGCAAAGAATCCGTGGTCCTAAGGGAACAAGATCATCCACGGAACACAGAACCCACTCCATGAGTATCTCGACACCTCATAATCCCAAAGTTACACAATTTAGGGCTAAAACTCAAGTAGATAGGGGTTTCAATCATCTATATTTTCCATTAGATCCCTAATACAATCTAACCATAGCCATCCAACAAAGGATAGAACCAGATAAAAACACATGGCCAACAACTGATCCATGATATCCCAAAGGTCTCCTCCTCAACCAGAGTCTTAAGAAGAAACTGCCTCAAACGTCATGAAAAACAGCCAACTGAATGTGGGTTGATCTAACCTTGAACCCACTGTCCATAAAACTGAAATAGTAGCACTGATACACTATCGACTAACAAAGAACGAGGCCTATTTAAGCACCATAAACCTCAACATCCAAAAAAATAGTCACCATGGTCTCTCCTTGACCTGCCTTAGGGTCAAACCAAACTTGTGGATCCCGTGGTCCCCAGGGCCACAATATAAAATGATGTATAATTAGGGACTCCCCTATCGTACCCAAGATCTCAATCCCTACCTGCAAAACATCCTAAAATGGCCCAAAGGACAAAACAAGAGTAGGACACCCTAAAAGGGGTTCCTATAGATCATCCAAAAGTATGGGACACACTTAGTGTAAAAACATATCAAATAGACAATAACATCCTCCAACTGATCCTTGATAAACAACACACCTAAAGGGGAATCCAAAAGCACAAGCCTAAAAAAAGGGGCATTCATAATGATCATCATGACCACCTCAAAAGAAGGACCCTCCATAAGGGCTCCTCAGTAAAAAAAAACCTCAAGGAAAATTCCATACAAGAGAAACCTCAACCATTACTCCTAAAAAAAAACCCATACATGGGTACAAACTCATCCATAAGGGCACCCAAAGAATAGTATGCCACTCAAGCATTCTGAACTGCTGAATTATGCAACCTATGATCACTTGATCAATAACCATACCATAATGGAATTATCAAGAGTCCCTCAAACTCAGCTCAATATAAAAACAACACCTAGTCGTAACCACCATTTAAAGGTGTTAACCTAGCCCAAAGGATCCAATAGCTCCGATCTATAAACACAGGAGATAAACCTCAACTGCTCTAACCTTGAGAAACTAGTCATAACATGTTGGTAAAAACCATGATTTCCTTAGAGATACCACTTGATCCTGCCTTCCGAGAACATTCTAAAAGAACCTTCAACAACACCAACTGACATCCATAGTACATTCCCACTAATTATCTCACAACCCTTACCTGGGCCTCACAAATCAAACCCAACCCACTGAAGGATTCTAAAACCAAAACTCCAAGAAATCCTCCTACTTAACTATCATAGTCCAAAACACCATCCATATGGCCTCTAAATTCTGAAAGGATTGCATTATCATGATCTACATGAAAAATTGATTATAATAAACTACTTAAAAGTCCAATTCTAATACTAGGAGGATAAATAGGAAAAATAGTCTAGGGCAGTAAAATTATGGTGTTCACTTTGGGTACGTGGTGTGTAACCCTAAAGACACTCCCTATTCATGTACCTTAGTCCACTCAGCATGTAATTTCCCAAAGTACATGACATATAAGCCTATTACGTGGTGTGTACCCCCACATGGGTACCTACCTGTGTACCTAAGTCCTACACTATGTATAATAGGATTGAGAAAATAGATTTTACCCCTACATGGGTACTTATTGTGTACCTATCCATGTACTATGAACGGTTGTGTACTTTTACACAACATGCACCCCACTTGGGGACTGGTCGTGTACTTCTACATGACCAAGTATCCCTGTACGGGGTATCTGGATGAGTACCTGGCCACACTCCAGAAGACTAATGCACTTTATATACTCCAAATTACTTGGAGTATACTCCCCAAAACCCCATATTACCCAAATAGGAAGAACACACAGTGTGTGTTCATAAAATCACATATTGTTTGCACATGATTCCTTGAAAAGAAATCCCCCAAAATAGCTTGAAATGCCTGATTTCCTCCCAAAAGGCCATAGATTAACCCACATGGGGAACCCAAAAACCCAAAAAATGATTTAAATTTTTAAAAAACTACACTAATGGGATTTATGAAAACAATCATAAAAAGGTCCTACCTCCGAGTGGAAACTGCTGAAGCTTCGATTTGATCCATGATCACAGCTTCCGTATGACGATCTAACGTGACCTAAGCTCCACGATGGTGCATCCTCCTCTACCTATCCCTATATTATATACATCTAAATATTTTGGTTGTAAAATAAAAAGGGTAACCCCCATGGGTTTATAAAATAATCCAAGTGATAAAAAAGAATAAAAAAGAAAAAGGAATAAAAAAGAAAAAGAAAAAGAAAAAGAAAAAGAAAAAGAAATGAAAAGGGGCCCGTGCCTAGCCTCAATGCCCATCGCAAGGTTATGACTCACCTAGAACCCCCCCACTTGAACTCAATAGAAGAGATGGAATATAAATATGTCACTCCATTTAAAATATATGATTGAGTGAACACACATAGAAAAATTAATATGTAATTAATTAAATATTAAGTATTCCGTGAAAATTTGAACAACACAAATTTCCACCAAAATCCTATCCTTGGGTAAACAACCTATTCTGGGACCAAAAGAGTGGTTAGAAAAATTATCCAATATCATCTTATAGGATAAATTACCATTTTACCCTTAAAAAACTTTTGGGAACAAAAATTTAAATTTCACATGATTTCCATAACCCATGACAATAAGGGTCATCACAAAAACCCCACACTAAATGCTTATAATTCCCTAAGAAGCCTCGATGGACAACCAGTAGCCATGCTATCACTAAAGCGGTGACACAACCGACACTATATCAAATCTCCAATGACCAATCTTATAACATCCAAAACTCTCTCCCAACACGAGAGACATTCAACCATGGCTGATTTAATGCTCCACACCATCAAACTATCATAATAATTTACCCACTGACCAAATGAAAAATCACATGGCTCATGATTTTTACATCATTAAACACAATGAATATATGTGTCCAAACCACCCACACCTAATAACCAGCACAAAACCCACAACCTTAGTGCTTAATAAACCACTTAAAACGAGTCTCACAACCCCAAAAAGATTGCGGTGTACTCCAAACCATAAGGATTTCCTTAAACCACTCTAAAAGGTTCAATAAGAACCACAATCACATGGGAAAAGTCTTAAAAAAACTAGGATAACATGCATAAAACCACTAACCATGCACCTCATGCAAGTTAGTTTCAACAAACCAGATCACCCTCTACACTCCTCTTTAAAAACAAAGAATCTCCCTCTTTCCATGATTAACCACAAGACCACCCTCCACTTGAGCATTGACCCAAAACCACAAGTATATGACCACAACTCCATTTTTTTACCCAAGGAATAATAATGAGTAGGTCTATAACATCCCAACTTTTTATAACATAACTTTTCAGTACATTTTACAAAACCGAGGATCTTTAAGGTTTAAAGTCTTGGAACCAGGAACTTAAAACATGAAAACATAAACAATTATTCTTAAAAACTTGAAAGTATTATCCTTATGTTAATCCTAGGTTCATTACTGCATCTCATAACCTGGGGACATACATCAAAAGAAAGGGTGAGCAGAAGGCCTAGTAAGGGAAACAAGGGGAAACATTTAACATGTGAACTTGTGATAGATCAATAAAGTCATGAAAAAGAACATTAAGGCATGAGAAAGAAATCATGAGGCATATCATAATAAAAATAACATATTTCATAACTTGAATATGTGGATACAACATTTAACATAGAAAATAATTTCCGTTTCACTAAGGTCCATCCCCAAGGTGTCATTAAAAATTACCAAGTTTATTCACCAAGGTGTCGTTAAAAATGGTCATCTCTAGAGATTAAGTCTTTAACCAATGCATTGGAGCGCTATCAGGGAGAACCCTTAAAATTTCCTTTAGTATCATGTGAGACACATATATAATTATCAAAAATTTCATAAATAACCCATTTAGCATAAAATAAATGGGTTTCCTTTCATAATCATAATGTTTTCAAAACTACTTTAAAGACATGATCTTTATGTCACTTTAAACCCACAGAAAAGGAAAGTGGGTCTCATGTATGTAAATCCCTGAATTTAAAATAGAAAATTTTGGTATATATGTGAATAACCATTTAGAAGAAAGAGATTTGAGTATTCACTTAATAAAATAAAAGAATTTGAGAAAAAGAGAGAGACATTTTGAGACAGAAATTCGACAACATAACGACTATGTCGTAGGGTTTTAGAAAACATTGAAAAGAGAGGGGACATGGGTCACCCACTCGTAAATGATCCATAAAACAGTAGAGGGACAAAATATAATGGATATAAGAACATGTTAATGAAATTTTAAAGACATACCATATGAAATGAAAAACATTGAAGGAAGACAAAAATAAGATTTCTCTTATGAAAATTCAGCAGCCTAACGACGTCATTTAAAACTTCAAAAAAAATGAATTCACGAGATCAAATGGGGTCTCTAATAATATGAACATAAAATATCAGTATGATAGATGTAGAGATCATACCACAATATAATAAAAAGAAACTTGAAAGACTTGACATGAAAATAGATCTTGGAAACGAGAAGGGTGAAAGAATCCCTTAAAAATTCGGCAGCCTAATGACGCCACTTAAACATTCTTAAAATGAATTGATGAGAGAAAGAGGGGGACTCTAATCATATGAACATGAAAAGGAAAGTAGGATGAATATAAAATAACATCCTCCAACATAAGAACATGTAGCATAAAAGAAATGACATAAAAGAGAGTACTTGGAAAGAAAGAGAGAGGTAGGATCCCTTACCTTAAAATGTAACCCTTAAAAATCAAAGGTTGGGACCTTGAGGGATTGTGGGGACCTTGGGAGGACCCTTTGGGAGGAATTGAGACCAGAGATTCGTTTGGGGAGAGTTGGGAGTGAAAACTAAAGGAGGAAAGGGTGGGTATTTATAGGGAAAGTGAGGGGACAAGGCATTAATGGCCAAGGGACACCTCATTGGTGGTATTGGCAAAACCATGGGCCTGCCCATGGTATTTGCCCATGGTATTTGCCCATGGTATTGGCCACTTGGGACACCTCATAATTTATTTTACTATTCATAAGTCGACCATATTGATTACATACTTAATACATCATTTAATGATGTCATTAAACACCCGTAACTTAAAAACTGTATTTTCACTATTCATCGAAAATTCAACTTTCTCCGAAAATTCCCAAAATTTCACCTTAACCAAATATTGATGCTCTAATTTCAAAAATGAACTCCATTTTATAAAAATAATTTTCTAAATATTTTTAATTTTATTTTTAGATAAATACACTATTCACCAAAAATTTATTTTTTTCAGAAAAATCCCCAAAAATTACCTTAACATAATATCGATGCACTGAGTTAAAAAATGAAATCCATTTTATAAAAATAATTTTCTAAATATTTTTAATTTAATTTTTAATTAAAAAACACTATTCACCCGAAAAAACTAATACTTGAATAATAATTTCTGAAACAGTTATTTACCTATTTTATGGAATCACATTACTTAATCAAGGTGCCTAGATTATATTAATACTTTCTTTAAGTGAGATTACTAATCCATTTGGTCACATTACTAATCCTAAGAAAAAAATCACTATTCATAATTTACTATTCATCAAAAATTAAGTTGATCTTATTAGACTCTAAATTTTGTACTGAACATACTTGTAGAAGACCATTTTTTGAAAATCATTACACATAATTAATTATTTAAGGTTTATAGAAATATTTTTGAATATCCTTTTTCTAGAATTCATCGAAAATATTCATACTATATTTATCAGGACATTTGAAAATTCAAAAAATTCATCATAAGAAGAAATCACAATTTTTATTTAAATCAAAGGATTACACAAGGCTGTTATGGTCTCATTACATAGCCCCTTATAACACCAGCATATGACCTAAGTGTAAGGTGTGCTATGGTGAGAGAATCTGAGGGAGGCTCAGATAACATTGCCCTAGTAGTAATCTCCACTAACTTGAACTTCTCCCGCAGGTAGTTCCGTTCAAGCTTGACACGCTGGAGTTCGACTTGGGCTTGGTCTAAAGCGAAGCCCAAATATTCTACCTCCTTCACAAACTCTGATACGTGGGATTTATAAGGTTCGAGTCTACTGGATGAATCCATCGACCCTTCTTTCTTTATTAACCATTAACATCTCTATTAAATAATTCAGAAGTAAATAAAAATACCATTCAAAAATTTTGGGTCATTACAAGGTCTAGGGGTCCAACCAAACCTGCCCTATTAGGACATCCATGAGATAGGGAGCACTCCTAGCACTCCACTTCTCAAACACAAGGAACACTCATATCTAACAATATATTGTTGATAGTAGACCTCAGTTGCCCCAATAAATAAGAATAGCCATTCCCACCCAAGACATTAGTGATAAAAGACACACAAGCCCCACCACATGACTCGAAAGACAACATGCAATAGGAATAGCTCCCTCCTAAGGAACATGAACTTGAGACTTTAGGGGAACCACCACCTCAGTTTAACTCTATCCAAAACCAAAGATACCTTAGTCATACTTTACCTCATTGATCCACCAATAGAGAACTCAGATCCCACTACCAACCCACTAGGGTTTCTATGCATCCCTTGAATAAGGGACTGCATCTCCAACATCAATGAAACTCTCACCACATGATCCACATGAACTATCATTAAAAGAAAATTTATATAGTAAAACACCATAGATAGAAGTATGTAATGTGAATCCCACATGTCTATAATGATGCATTAACATTGTCCTCTTACCCATGAAATCCAAAACCTAGAATAAACTAGAAATCCACAAACCCAAGTGAATCACACTACGTGCAATCATACAACCATAAAAATGGAATCCAAGAATATCAATCCCATTCCCTGGAAACTTAGAATCCCAATTGAAAAATGTGTTCATGACACAAAAGTTTGATATCCATCACATGTTCTTACACATTCCTAGACCTCCTATTTACCAACTCCCTAAATCATAAAACCAAAAATCTATGATACCATTTTGTAATGAAACAGCCCAGGTAAACCCAAAACATCATCTGATTTGGCTCGCCAAAAATACTCAAACACTCCTCCCAGAACTCTAAAGGCTTATGACTAGTGATAAGTGTCTAAAAGATGCATTGGAGAGACTTTACCCTCTATTCTGAGTGAAATAACAATAGAAAATAACCAAAATAATACACATGGATGAACATAAGTGTACACATAATAAATAAAATGAAACAAAAAATTCCATAATAAAAGAAATGTAGTATATAATCATACAAACCCTGATCATGAAAAACATGCAACATCTAGTCACCCATTGGGATGAACACATACACAAAATAAACAAAATAAAAAATAAATAAACAACCTCTACTACCAATGCTGAGCCAAAACACATACCTAGTCTCCACGATTCTTGATCTGCACCAACCTAATTTTGAGACTCCACACGAGAGGATTCTCTTAATTAAGAAACACTGAGCCTCATCCCCAACCATCGCGCAACCTATGTTCTAACCATAAAGAAGACACCGGGTCTACATGCACACCGAGGTGCATGTATAGGGGGTGAGAAATAACTATTGGCAGGCCAACCCCAATAAAAAACCTATAAATATACTATCATAATAAGTGAATGCACAACCTAGTTTAAAAAAAACAACAGTTGACATAAAATAAATAACTGGATAAAAACAAAGGGGGGAAACAACATAAGGAAAAAAACCAAACATGGGTTCTAGTCTAATACCCATGGTAAATATATCCCCACTCTGGCCCATGCTAGAGGATATACAATACATGGTTCACCAAGACACATGAAAACCAGTGCATCCTCCATATCTACACATGATATCCAATATGTTTAAATGAAACATGCATGAATGATAGACCCCAGGGCGTAACTATAGGTGTCCACATGAACAACATGCATCTAATGGGAACTAAGACTCCAATAGTATGATCTGAACCAGTGAGAGGAACATTTAGGTAGAAACAACTAGAGAACCTATCAGTCTTAAAGGTCTTATAGAATGAATCAGGCACTTGTTATGGACCTAAAAAGGAGGCATCTATAAAAATCTAGGAATACATAACATCTATGATAACCATAGCACAACTGTAGCACCTAGAGATTTTTAAATAGGGACATCATGTTTAATAGCTTATATGAAACACAAAAACAAGATTATAAGATAATGTAACTATTTGAGACTATATGATATATTTATTTTTAAATAAATTCAATCTCTTTGATAGATTTTTATACACATAACGTCAGGTTTAAATTAAATACGATACTTTATTAGAATAATATTATTTAAACATGAAAATTATAACCTAGCTATTAAATTGGTGGGTATGAATAAGAATAACTAAATTATTAAAATTATTTTTTATAAATTTATAGAATATATTCAGTGTTTATCTATTGATTAGAAATAAAATAAAAACCATTTTAAACAAAAATATATGTTTTTTGAAAAATTGTATTTTTTTTAAAAGGAGGACAATCACTCTTTATGCACATAATTTAAAATTATTTTTTTTACCAATTTTAGAAAATTTATTTGAAAAAAACTTCATTTTTGAAATCAATGTGTCAAAATTATCTTTGAGAATTTTTGTTATAATTTCTTGAAAATATTAATTTTTCTATGAATAGTGAAAAATACTCATTTTTATTGGATACTTTCTTTTCATTTAAATTATTAACATAGTTAAATTATATTTTAAATTGGATTTAAAGTAAATTTTTTTCAGCTATATTTAAATTTATCTAATTTAGGTCATTCGAATCAATTTAATATTTAATTTTGATATAAAAACTTTTTAAACTTTTAAAAGTTTTTCACTGCAAAAACCATTTTTTCAAGATGTTCGCAGGCTTAATTTTAAATTAAATTCTACCAATTTTTTGAGTTAAATTTTAAAAATGGATTTAATATTTATAATCATAATAATTTATATTTTATATTAAGGTTAAATTAATTTATTACTATAATGAATAGTGAAAATAGTAAAAATTATTTACCACAATTAAGGTTATAACTGGTATACTGGGGATTAAACTAAAAAGTTAAGGGTTAAAAATAACCAAAAAATTGTATAATTCATATTTTATGGTAATATTTAGGCCTCATATATTCTAAGATTATAATATTTTCCATTTTGGATCCTTGTGGCATGATAAAAACATTGATGAAATTCTTTCTTTTCTAAATTTTTCAAGTGTGTCCTCTCCCCCACTTATAAAAGGCGACCCCCTCTCCTCTCATTTAAATAATTATAAAACCCATTGGTTCAGACAATACCTACGAAAATAACTTAATTACTTCCCTAAAATCATCCTATAAGCCTTATTTTGGTTAGAAAACCAACCTAAGAAGGCTTTTGGTGTAAACTAAAAGAAATTGTCTAAAGAAGAGGTAACATCCTTAACCAAGCGTTTTATTTTATTTCTTCTTCCACCTCCATAAAATATTATTAAAAATTTATGAAATTAATAATTAAATATATTAAATATACTAATATGTTTTTATGTTAAGGTCATGAACTACAACCATCTCATCCTCCCTCAATTGGAAAATGAATCCGTTGATCGTGTGTATGACAGACTACCACCTCGCGAACTGACGTAATTCGTTTTTCATCATCAATTATCAAGGATGGATATAATGATATATATAATGTTTATATATTATATTTATGATATAATTATACTTATTTAATTATAATATCATATATAACTTATTAATTTCCATTTCACAGAGAACGTGATAACGTCGTTCGTGGGTATGACACACTACCGCCTCACAAAGCGACGTGATTTTTTTTTCACTAATGATTTGCATAAAAGGTAAAAAAAAAATTTAATGAATATATGTGAAATATATTAAATTATAATTATTCTATAAAATTAATATACAATTCACTTCCTTATCCATTCACCTGTTAAGAAAATGATAATGTTCCTCATGCGTACGTATGACCTACCGTTTCTACAAAGTGATGTGATTCATTATCCATGTTAAAAATTAAATAATGATTTTAAATATTTATATAGTGAAAAAATTATATTTATAACATTAATATAATTAGGGATATTATGAAACTATAACCTATGTTCAAGATCCATAAATTTCATGATGAAATGTGCAGGAGAGAACAAGGTAGTTAACACCCAAAACAAAAGTGATAATGAATGATTATTAATGATCAAGTAATAATATGTTAAAAAAGGATCATATATGATATTATAAATAAAAATATTATTCTGTATTAAGTCAATAAAATGTTTAAAAACACTATATATAATATTATAGAGCGCTCAACATAAGGGAAGCGTGAGGTAAGGAGTTTCTTAACTGAATTTCTATTAATTAGGTTATATGATTACTTTATTGATTATATTTTCCAAAATTATGTGTGAAATTAATTTTTATTTACACTTATATTTGTCTAGATCTAATTTTTTTACATATAATCGCCCCATTGATTAACTCTCACCTCAATGATATGAACTTTGTAAGGGTGTCATCTAAAACTTGCTTATTTGAGACACATGTTCTTTTATGAACCTAATTTATTTTGAATGGTGTATATAATGAACCTTTACATAATATATCGTGAATACTTCCTCCATAATGATATTTTAAGTTATAATTAATCTAATTAATTTAGCGGAATTTATGATTCAAAAGTTACCAAATTAGTAAGGGTTTATGTTTTAATATCAATTTAATCGGGATTACTTATTCTTGAATTTAAATTCAAGGAAATTATTTGACCATTCTATAATAAAATCATTTAATTTTATTATCTTATTTCTATTAATAATTTTTTCAAGTAATAGTTAAATTTTTCTCTATTTGGTACTTAAAATTATTGAGAAAATTATTTTAAGAAAACCCAACTTCATTTCTCTCTTTGGTCGAAAATTCTTCTCCTTCCAAATCCATGTTTTCTAAAAATGTTTTCAAAAATGATTTACTGTGATTATTTAAAGTCATTTTTACCCTTAATTATATTTTTAAAAAATCCTTTCAAATGAATCTTTCCATAATTTTCTAAACATATTACTTTTTGACCATTTTTTACAGAAAATATTGAAGGAATCTTTGTTTTTTAATGTATTCAGCATGAATAAAACTCTTATGATGTCATGAAAACTCATTGCTTTAAAGATTAATTTTTAATTTTCAATTTTTATTTAAAAAAATGTTTTATTTACTGTTTGATAAAGTTTTATGTTTTAAATAAGTACTTTCAAAATGGAAATAATATTTTCCTTAAGAAATGTTCAATGTGATTTTTAAAAATAATTTTCCATTTAAGATAACATCCTTTGATGTTACTCAAAGTGAAAGGATTATTTTTCTCAAGAATGTTTTTTAAAAGTATTTCCATCAATGAAAACAACCTTTTATGTTATGTATTTATTCTAAATTATGTATATATGTCTCTCACATATGTATGTAGTTTATTATATATTCCTTTGATGGGGTAATCTATGAATTAAGATCATTTCTAAAATGAATTCATGATGATATTTCCTTTAAATATTATATGAAATAAGATTATGCAACCCATTTTATTTCCATTTTTAATTCTTATGTTATACCTTATGATTGATTTCCTTTATATGGCACATATAGATCATGGACATGTTATGATGGGTGCACCTATATATTGCTCTAATTCATTGGGTAAAGCTTTAGTCTCATGAGGCATCATGTATGTGATTAGGGAGTAAACCTAATCCATCATGGGAATTTTTACACGATGTTATATTGTCTAGGAAGTTATCCTTAACTCATATTTATGTCATTTTATAAGTTGTTTCCACATTTACAATGATTCCATGATCTTATGATTCCCTATTCTTTATGATATTCTTCCATGAAATTACTCATGATCCTTCTCTTTTATGATATCATGTTATACATTTGAATCACATTTCATGTTTCCTTAATGGGTTTATTCCCTTTCTAGGTTTTTAGCCCACCCCTTTGTTTATGTATTCCCTAGGTTATCCCATGTAGTTTTAGGATCTCAAAAATTTTTTAGGAGATCACTATGTATAATAAAATAAATATTCCATGTTTAAGTTTCCTTTTATGTAATATAAACCTAGTCTTCCTAATACACTAGGACTTTATGATCCTTGTGTTCATTAATGGATATTTATGTTTAAAAAAATGTAAGAAAATGTGTAAAAGTCATGGGGTTCCATAGTTTCCATTAGAGGAAAAGTTTAGTTAACCTTAGTAACTTGGATGAGAAAATTTTAGTTAAAACCCTAAGGGATAAGTCTAAGAATAAGAAAAAGTATAAAAATTATCCTAGAATCATAGTGAAGTATAGAGTGAGTGGTTTTGAGAAATTACATCCCTAACTAGATACAACAAGTTTATGTGGTTTTGTAAAACATGTACCTAGGGGTAATAACTCATAAAAAGGCACGTTAGGATTGATTCAAGCATTACTTAGTACATGAAAATGGGTCTTACTATGCAATTGGTTCAATAATCACAGGGTATATGCTTTGGATACTCACAAATTCTTTATGAACTATCATGAAATATTTTAATAAATGATGATCATTAATGACCATGGTTGAAGCTAAGGTGTATTATATTTAAATGAAGGTGTTATGATTTAGACATCTTATAGATAATTATTTATAATTATGTTTTTTCCCATAATGAATATTGTTTCTCACACTATTCTTTTTGGTTTTATTAAATGGTGGGAACCAGAAGAAAATGGATCAATGTTGAATGTGATAGAAAACGTTTTAATGAACAACCAAATGGGATGATGACTAGAGTGAAGAATATTGTGATTATTTCTAATTTGTTATCATGATATATGATTACCAACCTATACCTTAACCAACACTCAGACTCACCAAAGAAGTGAAGGATAGAGTTTTCTGAGAGATCGGGTGGTGGAGACCATAAATAAAAGAAGATTCAGTTTTCTATATGTCATGAATGTGGAAAGAAACACCCAAATAAATGTATTAGAGGAAATATAATATGTTTTGGGTGTAGAAAATAAGGACACAAAGAAAGTAATTTATGAGGAAAAATGAAGAGTTCGGTTAACATAATGGATGAGAATAATGGTCTCCCTAAGGTATCATTGATTGTTGAATGTTATAAATGTATAAAGTATGAAAATTATGAAAATAAATATCCTAAAGGGAAAGCCCATGAATATGATCAACAAGGTTATACGAGTAAAGGTTTTTCTATTGATGATGAAGATACTACGAATGAAATATGAAAGTAAGGAGGTATTAAGTAATAATATGTTAAAGCATATTTAATGGTTTAAAAATGAAGTGGAATGATTGAAATGTTTATGCACTAAAATTCAATAATTATGTGAATCATGAAATTTATATATAAGGACAATTATATATAATTTTTGTGTTAAGGATTTTCAAGAATATATTGAATGGTACTAATTACCTATAAAGGTGATTTAATAGTAAGGTGATACTCTATGTAAAAACACATAATTGTGGAAATAATATTCTTGTATATGTGCTTGATGTTAAGGTAATTAGTTGATTTTGTGTAAAATAATGAGTTATATAGAAATATTTTTTGGTTAAAAAAAAGAAAAAAGTTATTTTATGAAAAAAGTTATTTTTTAATATGATCATCATATTCTGGAAATTATTATAGGATCATAGTGAATTAGGAATATGATCATCACATAATTTTTCCAAAGTTTTAGAAAAAGGAAAAACCAAAAGTCAGGTAACATCCCATTGTACCTAATAAGGCCACGAGGCTTGAACCCACAATTATAGGGTGATAAGAGTGAAACGTCTACTAGTGGCCTATGTGTTATACTAGTTAGTAAAAAATTGTTTTTACTTAGAAAGTTTGAAGGTTAAATATTAAGTTGATGTTTTTGTAAACATATTATATGATCATGTTATTTGATTTTGGGGTGACTGATAATATTTTTGGATATGTTTTATTAGGTTGAAGTATATATAACCTTTTAATTTAATGTAAAGGTTTATTTGGTATGAATGATATTATATTTTTAGAGATATAAGTTGAAAGAGTTTGAGATAAACTCTGAGGTTAAAACCTTATTTCATGTTGAGGTTATTGATATTATTTGGGATTTTGGGTTGTTTATTTAAGGAATGATCTATGTCAAACATTTGGTTTCATTTTTGAGTTTTGGAGATTCACTATTGAAAAATGAGGTTATATACATGAATCTATACCAACGATTTTCAAGAACCATTGGTATAGAGTTCCTGTAATAAATATATAGAAATGGATTGTTTAAACCTTTGGTATATATAATTCTATACCAATAGTTATTTATAACTATTGTAATAACCCAACCTATACCAATGGTTTTTTTAAAAACCATTGGTATAGAATTTTCACATCACCCTCTGCCTCCCCTCCTCTCCTCCTCACCCATGATCCCTAATCTCTCCTCACCCGAGTGAGTGATGGAATTTATTCTCTTATACTCTATAATTATCCCCTTATTTAGGTATCTTTTTCTATTCCAATAATCTTCAACATAATATTAGTGAGTTCTGAATCCTCCTTCACTTCTGCTGAGTATTGTTTCCTTTTTTATCTATGTATCAAAACCTAACCAAGATACTTCTAGGTCACTATTCTTCTTAGTTATTTAAAAAAAGGTTTATCTAGATTATTTTTGTTATAGTATTGCATAATAAATGTGATTTTAATAGATATATATGTTGTTTTAATTTATTTATCCAC
Organism: Viscum album; assembly: GCA_963277665.1. Taxonomy (NCBI): domain Eukaryota; kingdom Viridiplantae; phylum Streptophyta; class Magnoliopsida; order Santalales; family Viscaceae; genus Viscum; species Viscum album. The sequence goes on from OY728165.1 coordinate 68,730,454, forward strand.
TAATTTTACAAAAATCCAACATAAAGATTTTTTGTAATATATATTAACTAATTATATATTAAAAAAAATACCCCAGTGATATAGGACTCCCATTTAATTAGTGGTAAGTACCTCATAATCCTACATGAAAAATTGGGGTTCAAAACCCATTAGGAGTAGGTTACTGTAGTAGTACTATAGTGGTACTATAATAGTGGAGACACTATAACAACGATATGCACTATAGTGGTGGAAAGGACTGTAGTGGTTGAGAGTACTGTACGGGTACTGTAGCAACACAGGTAATGTAGCAGTACTATTCGCAAAATGTGTCTTGGTTAAAAAATTCAGGCCTACGAGCCATGTAATGGGATATATGCCCATTGGGCCTTCGATCTATGTAATGGTTCTTCCTCTACCTAGTGAAAAGAGGCCTTTGCTTTGTTTTAATAATAAAAATGAGTCTTCGGCCCCAACCATTAAAAAAAATAATTATGTAATTAATTAATGTAGTAATTTTTTTGTTTTATTAATGTATTAGGGGTTTATTATATGTCCTATTATTATATAGAATAATATATTATAGAGAACTTAGATACTTTGGTGGAAAATTAATATAGATACTTACTTGGCTATCTATGTAAAATTAGGTTTGATATGATTTAAATTATTATGTGGTTTTTTTGAGGAGATTCCATTATAATGGAGTAAATAATTTGGGGATGTGGTTATCCCATTGAAATTGAACCATATAGTCATTTTTCTCCCATGAAAATATACCCCAATGATATGGGACTCCCATATAAAATGAACTATGGAGACATGGTTCTCCCATGGAAATATAACACTAGGACATGATGATATAAAATATAGCTAATGTTTCCTAACCTTAGATCTTTTTGAAATTACCCATAATCCTTTTTGTGAAACTTTATTATGATATATTCTCTTAATATGTCCTTATTTTATCTAATTATTCCCACATAATCTGATTTTTCATTATTATTTTTGGTTACTTATGTTCATCATAATGGTATTGTTGATTTTTAATTCCTCTGTCTTTTATATTCACTATGTATTTATATGAATGGAATTTAAAAGGAATTTTAATTTTTTATAATCATGTTCATTGACTATAAGGTGATATTTTATTTGAAATTATTATTTCTATTTATCCCGAAGTTATTTCTGTATGAATGAAAATTGATCCTTATCTCTTGATTTTCCTTTACCCTTATTAAAATTTTCTTTACAAGACACTTTTCCTCTTAAAAAATTAAAGATAATTCCTTTATATGTCCATATTTCATTAAATATCAGGAAACATATTAAAATATATGTTTTAAAAGTGGATAAATTTCATGTATTCAAATAGATATAGTAAAATTCCTTCTTTGATGATTCTATTTTTCATTGAAAAATAAAATATTAGTTTAATAGTTTTGTTTCAAACTAGTATATAATATACTATATTATAATTTTTAAGAATGGATAATTTAGTGTAATCCTAGTAGAAGTTATCTTTTTCATAATTTATGCACACTCTATGTGTATGTAGATCCGATTTACTTTGATTTTGGTAGTTTAACTTACTCTTTGAGTTAACGAATGATAATTGGATATTATTTAGGCTAATGGAAGGAGATAAATGATACATTTTACCTTTCCACTCAAATATAAGTAATTTTTGCTAACAAATTTTGTATATCATTTCATATATCATACAACTTCAAGATTCAATCTCCTTTATTATATTTTAGATATATTTATTTTATTATATAAATATCATTTTCTATGATATTAGGTTTGGATGATTATTTATATTTATATCAATTATAGTAAAATTTCCATTATATTATTATACCATATTTTTGTGGTTTTGATGTTGGGTGATACATTGTTGTTATTCTTGAGTTAATGTTTTCCATTATAAATACAAGTGTATTTAATTAGATTAATGTCATATTAAAAACTTTAAATTTTTAAAAATAATTATTTCATAAATACATATGTATTTAATTGGATTATGTAACAGTTGTTTCCTATTTAATGTCTTATACTTTGTTTGGTTTGTTATTTGTAGGCATCAATTAAAGGATATGTTATTTATATTATTATTTATTTGGATATCTACTAGTATTCTTTGATGAATTTAATATTAAAATTGGTTGTAATTAATTTTTTAATTATGATTTACATTGTTAATTTAAATATAACTTCTTTTTCTTAGAATAGAATGTATGGAATATAGATGTATCATATTGATCAAATTTCAACCGAGTTTCAAAAGAATTTGGATATTTTTTAGATTTTTCATTTAGAAATGATTAATATGGAGGTCGTATACATCATCCATGATAAAATTGTCTTAGAATACCTTGTTTATATAGAGAATAAGTTATCCACCATATAACAAAAGATGTATTTCAAACAAACTATAATGTTTGGTATCTCAATAGAGAGCTGAGACAATATTCTATTATTCATGAACATGAAGAAAGAAGTGGTATAGAGAATTTGAAATTTGATAAGTTTCCATTTGTGCATCATCACAAAAAAGATAGTATGCTAGTTCAAGAAGATAATTATATCAATGCACATGAGGAAAAGAATTAAGTGATGATGTTGAGAGAGTGAAAAAATTAATGTATGATTCCATATCTCTTGTATATTAGGAATATATTGAAATAAAAAAGTTGAAAATTTTAATGCAGTTATATCATTGGAAAACCGTGTATGAAAATTTTAATTCCAACATTGATTATATTATTTCCTTTTTTAAGTAATTTCTTCTTGATAATATATATATTCCTCTAAATCATTGTATGAAATGAAGGTTAATTAAATAACTTTTATTTTATACTAATAAAATTTAATCTTGTTTGAAAGATTATAGTTTATTTTGGGAGGAAATTATAGGCCTTGATGACTATAAATAATGTGGTACACCTCGATGGAATCTAAATGCATATGGAACACCATCTCATTTTCCACATAAAGTCATGTGGAACTTTTTATTGATTCCTATGATTAAAAATCTATTCATGTCTATTAAAATCGCAACCAATATGTGATGGCATGATAATGAGATAATTAAAGATAATAACGAGTTAATTAATCCTATAGATGGATTAGAATGGTGGTCACTTGATGAACAATATCCTAATTTTTTAGCTGATGTGTGTAATGTTAGGTTGGTTTCATCCTATGGTGTTTTAATATGTTTGGTCAGATCCTTCTCACAACACGTGGTCAATTTTTATTCACATTTATAATCTTCCCCCATGGATTTATATAAAAAAAACTTTTAAATTTCTTTATTATATTAATATTTTGACCTTATGATCCTAGAAATGATATATACATTTACTTTCAACCTTTAATAAAATAGTTAAAGCAACTTTGGGATACGGCTGTACGTACATTCGATGCTTCTACAAAAAATATATTTCAAATGCATGATACACTTCTATAGACTATAAATTATTTCCATACTTATGTAATGAATTCAGGTTGGATAAATAATGGAAAACTATAATTTCATATTTTTATAAAGAATATATGATCTATAAGAATTAAATATCATTGTAGTTTGAATTTCATGGGTAATCGATGATTCTTGCCAATGGATAATAAATACGGTAAGAATCGTTGTATTTTTTATAATAATTTTGACACTGAATATCCACCTCTTCATATTTCAGGAAATAACATGCTTAATGAATTTAAATATATAAGTTCTTCATTAGGGAAAGTTCAGATGAAATATAAAAAGAAGAATAATGTTGACACTGAATCCACTTACAATTGGAAAAAGAAAAGTATCTTTTTTGAGTTTCTATATTATTCAAAAAATTTGTTACATAATTATTTAGATATAATTTAAATTGAGAAAAATATATGTAAAATTATTCTTTAAATTCTTCAAAATATCAAGTGTAAGACCTAAGATGACTTATGATCTCAGTTGGACTTGTAAGATTGGGGTATTCGACCAGAACTGCATCCTGTGTGTATCAGCGAAAACAAGTAGAAAGTTCCCTATAATTATTATGTGATTAAACATATTAAATAATATATAACAATATCCTAATAAATACATATTAATTTATTAATTATTAGGAAATAAGTAAGAAATATTTAGTAAATACATTTTATTCTTCAAAAATGATTTTTCTTAAAAAATGGTTTTTATTTTTTTGTGAGAAAATATTATAATTAATTTATAGAACATTTAGAAATTTTATTTTATAAAAAGGATATAATTTTTAAATCCATCATTTCAAAATTATTTTAGAGTGAATTTCAGAGATTTTTCTAAAAATATAGATTTTCCATTGAATAGTGAAAAATATCGATTTTCATTAAAAACTGTATTTTTGTTTCAAGCATTTGCAAAGTTACATTTTGTTTTAAAATGTTTTAAAAATAAAATTAGTTCTATTATATTATTAATAATACAATTAAGTTCATTGGAATCAATATATTTTAATTTGGTGTAGAAATATTTTTATTCTTAAAAAGTTTTTTTTTTGAAAAACTGTTTTTTATCATGTTTTGTGGGTTTAATTTAAAATTAAATTATGCCATTTATGTAAATTGAATCTTTAAAAAATGGATCCAATATTTGGAATCATTTGGTATAAGTTTTTTAGAAAAGACCCTTTTATTTTTGGTCATTATGAATAGCAGTCAAAGTAATTTTTGTTATCATGGTAAAGGTAAAATAAGTTATTTGTGGGTAAAAATAATGTGATAAGGACTAAAAAGTAAACCTAAATCTTGAATTAATTTTAATTTATCAGTATATTTGATCCATAATCATAAAAAAATATAATATATGAAATTTTATACCATTTTCCATAATTTTTACCTTTATAATATTTTATATAAAGAAAAGTCAAAAATATAATTCTCTTTTTTCTCTTATATTGAAATTTTGACATAGGGATAAAAAGAGGGTATGCTTGGTTATAGATTTTTATTTTAAATATAAATTATTTTTTATTTTGGTAATTTATTTCTAACTTTTAGTGATGAAATAAAAACCTTAAATGCTTATGCAATGTTGATACAATATCTATTCAATTAATAAAAAAAATAAATGATTTTAAAAAATATTAAAAGTAATAGAATTTGAATGAATTATTGTGATAAAAAAATTTCATAGACAAGTATAAAATATTTGGTGTGTGTGAAAGGTTTATATTTTAATCCCATATTATCATGATGTCTTTAAATTCAAATTAAATGAATTGTGTGAAAAATGACATTAATGATATTTTATGTTAAATAATATTTAATTAAATGATTTAAAATTACTAAAAATAATATATTTGTCCAATTGAATTATATATAGTTTAAAATATCAACCATGTTCCATTTATTGTCCAACTTTAGATTCATAATAACTATCTTGAACTCTATAAATTAAAAAACATTGTAATTATCAAAAGGGTTAACATTGGGTTTAAACAAAAAGATAAGGGTGATTATATCCTCTAAATTTGACCAATTTTTTATTAGATGATATTATTTAGAATAATACTCATACTATCTTATAATTATATCAAATTTTAACCATATATACATGAAAATTTAATTATATTAATGCAATACTTTAAGAAATCAAAAGAATTCCCCTCTCTTTGTTATAAAAGGGAACCCCTCACCTTTTTCTATGCACACTTCAAGAGAATTTTGTATTAGATAATACCTAAACAAATACATTCCTAAAATACTTCCCCTTATTATATAGGTTTTGGTGTAGGAATAACACCAACCTTAGGGGATGAAGGTGTAAAGTAAAGGAGATTGTCTAAAGAAGATGTATAACTTTCAACCGAATGTTTTTGTTTAATTTCCCCATCCACCTCATTAAAATATTATCAAACCACACTGATATAACAAAATATTTATATCCCATATACTTATATGTCATTATGTTAATGGTATAACCTATATCCATCTCATTCTTCTATTTAATGGGTAACAACACCATCATTCGTGTGTACGACAGACTACCACCATGCAAACCAACATAATTCGTTTTCCATCACCACCTCTCTCGGATGGATATAATTATGGATTTAATTCATATATATGAAATTGATGATATATTTATAATTATTTAAATATAATTTATCATCTAATTCCTTACATTTATATTCCTTGAAAAATGATAACGTCTTCCGGGCATATGTGTGAACTACCACGTCTATGAAGCGATGTGATTCGTTTTTCATCACCACATCATATGGATGATACATATAAGTTTATTTGAATATATAATATTATATTTATGATATAATGATATTTTTTAAAGAAAAAATAATACTTACCATCTTTCCACTATGATCGTTGAAAAATGGAAGCATTACTCATGCGTACGTACGACCTATCATCTCTATGATTGTAACATAGTTCATTTTTCATAACCATATTTCATGGTTGGTTTTAAAATTTTAATTTATTTAAATATATAGTAATTATTTCATGATTATTATTTTTTATATGATATAATAATGACCACTATGACCATAGTCAATCATCGAATTCATTTTGGACATATAAAATGAATATAATCAAAATATCAGATGTGAAATTAATTGATTATTTAATTGGTTATAACATGGTAAAAGGAATAAAAAATATGAAAAATATTTTTAATTAAGTAAATAAATAGAATATTTTTATTTTTCATGAATATAAGGAACATACATTACGATTCAGAGTCAAAGTAATAGAGACTTTACTTTAAAAATATCATTTTAAATGTTTTAAAATTTATTCTATAAATATTTATATTCCATATAAATATTATTATTAATAATTTTTTATATGTATTTATATTGAAATAAATAAATTAAAATAGAAATTTTATATCTATTTCGACTTTATTTTAAATATTTTCAAAAAGGTATCTTTTTATAAAATTATTTGACTTTCTTTATAAAAGGAACAAAGGAATGTTATATTTTAACATAAATTTCATTAGTTTATTTTCCTACCCCCACAACCATTAAGAAAAAAACTCATTCATTTAAAATTTATTTCAAAGGAAATGGATATATCAATATATAAATTTTTTTCTTATGGGTGAAAGGAATGATTTTATTATATAATATTTTTTTATTATGTTATTGTTCTTGGGAATTATTTATGATGATGGGTGGGTTTTTTAATAATTCTAGGATGGGTGATCTTTTTATAGCTCTCCATTGCATTGGGTTATGGGAAAATGATAATTTATTAGGTTTATACTTAAAGATTATTGTAATTTAAAATGTAGTTTATTAAATTTGCAACTATGAAGGCTATTCCATTTGAAACTGTGAAGGTTATTCCATTTTAACCATGAAGGTTATTCCATTTATATGAGTGATTGTATGAGTCATTTGAAAGTTATTCCTCAAGTTACATATATGATTTATTTATTCTTTATATTGGGTTTTATATAAATTTTATTATTTAAAAAAGGTAATAAATGAGATTTTTTAAAAGGAAAGTATATACTACTTCTTAAGGGTGAAATGTATAAAATGTTTGAAAAATGTTTTCATGAGTTTTTCATGTTTTTTACGAAACCATTATTACTTTTATTTTTTCACTTAATATTTATAAAGAAATATTTTATGAAAATATTTGGGTAGAGAAGTTGATTTGTTTTGTACAAAAATGTTTATTTTTAGTCCACACATTATTCTGAAAAAGAAAGTATTTATGAGTGTTCATGGATTAATGAGTTTCTTTGTTTCTTTCTTTATTTTTATTCCCCTTAGAGAGATTTTGTGCTCATAACACATTTTAAAATGTTCTTTATATGGTTTTAATGATGAGTATGGACAAAGATGAGAACAATATGAAAATTGTGAATATGTGTCATGATAAGAAAACTTTTTATATCCTAAAGTTTTTTTTTGTAAATAAGGATACTAAGTGTAAGTGTCCAATTTTTTATGTAATATTTATTTATGTAAGGGTGATGGAATAAATCTATAAAACTATAAACTTTAAAGATACTAAAATATAAGATAAAAAATTATTGACTTAAAACTTAAGATTAGGTAATGTTTATGGTTGGGTCCTTAAAGGTGTAGTAGCCTGTCAAAACAAGAAATGGTAGGCTATCACAAAGATGGTGGAAGAGGCTATGGTCGAAAGGTGGTGTTGTTGACCAAAAAAACTAGTGGTAGGAGAAAAAACCTATGGTTCTTGGAATTTTATAGGAAAATAAACCAAAATTTATTCACCAGGATGTGGTGGAAGGTGTGTCAGTGTGTGAGGGTTTCTAGGTGATTCAAAACCGTTAAATCAAAATGGGATCCAACACACTATGGTACAAGATGTGGTTAGTGATTTACTTTTTTTCGAGTGGATCTGCTGATGTTGCTTCTTAGATGACTTAATGAATCATTTACTCAATTTATGAAGTCGATTTTGTAAGTATAAATGATATCTAAACAATCCAAAAGGATAATATAGGTCAAAATTAATTGCGATTTGTTGAGTTGGTTAAAGGAAGTTCAAGATTTAAATTTTAATTTGAAAATATTCAAATGGGATCATATATTTTTTATTTTTTTACTATGAAACATAAGGGTAAGTGAGTGTAATGTATGAAAAGTGTGATAAGAGAGTGGTGTGTGTGAAGTGTAAGAAGAGAAAAAGAAGAATACATGGAGAAAAAAATAATTTACTATGAAAATTGGAACAAAGTGAAGATATTATAGTCTTGGTGAAATCTAGATCCTGACTAGGATTAACATATCTCATTTTGAGAGAAAAAACTTGTAAATCTACTCTTACATTCATGTGTGTGTTGGATAAATATCAAAATTAAATTTAATTGGTGATGAGTACTATTTCACAGTGTAAACTTAAAATGGTATTGGATCAATAATTCACCCCTCTTAGTGATTCTTAATTGATCTAGGATATTCTTTTTCAAGTGGTATTAGAGTGAGGTTACCCTAATTGAGGATTGTAAATTTGAACTTTGAGAAGAATTTTAACTCTATTCAAAGTGTTTGTCACTAAATTTATGATTTTTTTCATAAAAAATCATAATTCCATGAATATAAAGGGGATTTCTACTTTTTATAAGAAAAATATATCACATATGTAAAGAAAGTATGTTTCCATACTTATTATTAATCAATTATGATATTTTGTAACTTACAAATGATGAGTTTATTCCCTAATCTGAAGGTGTTGTTATGATAGTAATTAATAAGAGGAATTTGGAAAATAATGGTCATGCAAAGATTTATATTCTACCATTACTCTCAGAATGTGAGTTTTTAAAAGTGAAAGGACTCAAAAATAAAAAATATATTTGGGATAAACTTTATAATATCTATGAAGGAAAGACCAAAGTTAAGTGAGATAAATTTTAGTTTTTTAGAATTAAGTTTGAATATTTCTAGATGCATGATGATGAAATTTTTGATAGTTTCTTCATATGGTTGAATGAAGTTACGATCACAATCGTAGTATTTGTTGGAAAGTTGTATGATACTAATATTGTTGAAAATAATTTTTCATATCTTACCATATAAAGTATGATTCTGAAGTCTCTACTTTAGTATAAAAAGATTAAAGCGATATTTCTCTTGATGATTTGGGTAGTGTTTTAATAACTTATAAAATGAGGAAATACAATGCTCTCAAGAAGAAGTGTAAGTCTAAAAAAGAAATATCTTTTAAGGCCTTAAATAAAGAGAATAATTAAAAGAAGTTTGGTGAACAACATGTTGATTTTTAGGGTTATGATTCTGATTCAACTATAAGTTTGATAATATGATGTCTCTAATACCTAGAAATGTGATATGAGGAAAGGTATGGTTTAAAGGTAAGATTACACTAAAATTATTTAGGTGTGGGGTAGTTTGAAGTTTCTCTACAAAGTGTCCTAAGATAAAAGAAGATATATTCATTAATAAATAAGAATAAACAACAAAGAGATTCACTAAGAAGATATCATCAACATATGAAAAAACAAGCATTTATTCTAAAGTTAAGGAAAATAATTAATCAAAATTCAAGAAGTAAAATCTCTAATATAATTTTAAAAGTAGTGATACCGGTGATGAAGAGGAGGAAATGGATATTTCAATAGATTTTTATGAAAAAATTATCATTTCTAAGGCGAATGAATAAGAATTAACTAGTGACAGTTATAGAAAATTCTAGAAAAATGAATAAATTGAGATGTAATTATTAATGAAAATAGAACTCAAGGAGTTTCTATTAAAGATCCCTAAGTCCAAAAAAGTTATAAAAACCTGAATAAGTAAAATCAATCTTATATAAGAAATGAATCAATTTATATTGATGAAAAATTAAAGTTACAAAAGGAAGTTGATTAATTGAATAAAATAATTATTGAATTGAAGGACTCATAAATCAATACGTAAGGAGTTAAAGATTAAGATATGGGTTTTTAGATTTTAGAATAACAATTAGTGAATATGGACATGGAACTAAGAAAATTTAAGTTTAATTCTTATAACTCTCTTCACGAAGTTAGGGAAAAATCAATTATTGACAAGGCTCATGAAAAAATAAAATATTAATAAAAAATAAATAGAAATACATTGAAGGAAATTTTTCTATGTTTGAGAAGAAGAATAAAATCAAGAAGAACTTGTTTATAGAAAAATCAAGTGATTTTACACATTCTAAAATTTATTAGTATATATACTTTAATGAAAAAATTGTTAAAAATAGTAAAGGTAAAAGGATGAGAATAATTTGTATGCGAATAATAAAGAGTAAAAAGTTCACCAAAACTTTGGTTTGAAAAACTGATCCAAGATTAATGGTGTGAAGAAGATTGAAATATATATTCACATTTTTTGATAGTATGATGGTTTAGATGAAAAATATGATTTTTATGGTTATTTTTTGCATTGTTAATGTTTTTGGGAACATGAAAAGGATGAGTCAGTTTAATTACCAATATAATGATAAGTTTATATGGTTTGGAATAATTAAATTGAGGGAGAGTCACCCTATTCAAAGGAGAACATTTTAAAGACAATCTGAGAAACCTGGATTGAAAATTGAAAATAAATTTCAACCATTGAAATATGTTTATAAATGATGTAAGAAACAAGGTCATCTAGTAAAAGATTGTATTTTTATGATATCAAACCAATTTTTTTCTATAGATAGTGATTATAAGTTTCATAATAATAAGAATAAAGGTAAAGATAAAGATATGGATTTTTAATTTTCCGATAGATAATCCAAAGGATAATTTCCATGGATCGTGGAAAATGATTGTTCCTCACATATCATATGAGATTTAAATATTCTCAAGGATGTTGAAAAACGTAAACAATTAATTACAACATTTTGAAATGTTGGGATACTCAAAATCAAAGTTTTTGGATAAAAATTTATTTAAAAATATCAATTGAAATCCAATAAAACATTGTATACTAATGGATTGAAACACAATATTCATAGTTTGTTTTAGTTATATGATGAAAGAAATGAAGTGATATTCAAGAAAGATGGATTTTTTTTTAAAATCTTGAATGATGGATGTATCTTGATAAGATTATAGAAGAAAATATGCAATTTTTTTATTCAAATTTGGGATACTATAAATTTTTGTTATTTGATAATGAAATAATAAAATCAACTATGGAATCAAAGACTTTATTATCTTGGAAAAAGAATTTGAGAATGATTATTTGTGGAGAAAATTTTTATGATGTTCCTAAGTTTAAAATATAAAGAAATTGTATTTTTTCTACTTATCAAAAGGTAAATATTTTGAATACTCTATATAATAAGGTAGAAATATGATATACTCATCCTTTAGAGATATTTTACTATGGTATTTTCAGGACTATAGGAAGTAATAAAAAAATAGTGATAATTATTTTATTTCCTTTATTGATGAATATAATCACATTATAATAATTATATTTATGAATCATAAATCATAGGCTCTAAAAAGGTTTAAGAGTTTTTGGACAAGTGATGATAAAGAGTAGTGTTACTCTTTAAAGAAGATTCAAGCTATTGGAGCAGTAGTTCATATTCAAAATTGTAAAGACCTGAACTCAGTTTCTCAAAGCCGGTGCCTTATTTTATTACATTGGAATATAAAAAATAAATATGCATCCAAAAGTACCCATAAGTTTAGTAGATTTGGAAACAAGATACATACATAAGTTCAATATTACAACTTGAAAAGAATTACAATATTTAAATTCCTATGAAAACTTCCATATCTCCTAGGTTATCCATACAGTTCATTCATAATATAACTATTCACATACAAGAAAAAATATAACATAATAAAGTGGTGAGATAAAATTCTCAGTAAGGGTAACAAATACAACAAAAGATATCATAAACATAAATATTAGGAATGATGAATAACTAAAACACCTTTAAAAATGAACTTGAACATAACATGCTAGGAATAAGAGATAAATAAATAATGCCTTAATAAAACATAGGCATGGGTATTTTACTAGTTGAATGACCACACAAACAATCAATTAATAGTTTCATAATGAGGGAATGCATAACGCAGAAAATCATAACCATATCTTCAAGGCCTCTTACTAAGTCCATAAATAACTATACTGTCAAGGCCTCGTGCTAAGATTATAGTTTGTCTCATGAGACCCACCGATGCACTGAGGGGCTATAGCAGGCCCCACCCGACTATTAATAAGTAAAATTAATTACTCATATGAATGCGGATAAACATAAACAACATATATATTCATATTTAAACTAATATATGAAATTTAAATAACTGTCCACAAATATTAAACATAAAAACTAACCATTCAGAATAATATGGTGAATGATATCAAGATAGAAAATCCACTATAAATATATTAATAAACCTTTAAATAAAATATGTTGAATGATATCATAAAAAATTAATTCCATTTAAATATAATAATCAACAAGAGTGTTTAAATAGGTGAAAATACTCTTATAAAATTATTGAGTAATTCTTGAGATAAATACTATTTTAATTTGAAAAGAAGATTTATTTTGGAAAAATATTTATATAAAATAAGAAATTAACTAAGGTAGTTATTTAATAACAAAATTATAGATTTTATAAAATTAATTATTTCTTAAAACATATTATAAAGTGTACTTTAAATTAGGTAAGAATTTGAGAAGTTCCCTTGAAACAGGCCTGTTTATCGGGAAGAATTTTGAAAGATCCTTTTAAAACATGTAACTAACCATAAAATAAAGAAAGATTATGATTAGTAAAAATATATAGGACATTAAAACATAATTTATGAGGATTAAATAATAATAAATAATAATTTCATTGAGGTAAGTATAGAATAAGAGTAACCTGAATTAAAATGGAGGTTCGGGTAGAAAACCATTACCTTATGTCCGAATATGTTTTTCTATTGAAATTATGGTACTAGAATATGAAATTATACTTATTAATAACTTAATTAATAGTATATTAGAAATTTATTTATTTTATCATAATTTTATTAAGTTCATTTATTTCCTTATTGATAAGTTATAAGATTGAATTCCATCGTTCTGAAGTGTTTGTTTCCTTGGTTTTTACAATCGGTATACTTGAATATGAGTATGGATGTTCATGTGGAATAGATATAATTATATAGAATTAAATTTATATATTATTTATTAACATATAGAGGTTATAATGGTTATATATATCATTTGGTTACATGGTATGGGGATGAATCAATATATGAAATATTAATGATAATCACTTAGATTATTTTAGCGGTATTTTGATTATTACGAACTAGTTTTGTCGTATGAATTAATATTATGTATGTATATGGATTACTGAATATTAATTAGGTTATAATACACATATTATAGTCTTTTTAAATAATAAAAATGGTTTTATGACCATTATTGAAGTTTAAATTGAAAAACAAGACATTGTTGTCCACGAAGATTGTAAATTGGCAGCTCACAGATGATGATTTCGTTTATAAAATAAGAGAGAGAGAGAGAGAGTAAGAAGATTGATAAAGGTTATTAAATTAACATGATATAATTTTAGTATATATATGATGATATATTTATTAATATCAATTTAATATAGGAGGTGAGTAGAGGATAAAAAAATAAAGGAACTTGAAATGAAATTAAAAGAAAGAAGATGTAGATTTACCTCTTGAATACACCTCCTTGAGAATCTCTTTAAGGGAAGGGGTTTTGGTATTTTAGAAAGACCAAGAGATATTTGACATAGGTAGAGACTAGTGAATATTATTTGGGAATAACTTTGAGGAGCTTCAAGGCTTATAGGAGCGAAGAGAAGAGGGAGTGAGGGGAGATTTTTATAGTGGAGGAGAGGAGTGATTTTTGAATATCTTATTCATTATTTTTTTTATTTTGCTCAAGATAAGAAATAGAATTGATTATTGTGACCAAAAATAGTAATAAATACATGTGAGTTTGAACCAAGTGTGCTTACATCATCCATGATTGAAGGAATAGTGCATTTATCTTATAATGTATTTATACCGTAAATTACTGTATCTTACTATTCACTAAATATTAATGTATTTTAAAAAAAATACAAAAAAATCACTGTAACCATTTTTTGATGTTTATAATTCAAATATGGACTCCATTTTATCAAAATAATTTTCTAAATATGTGAAATTTAATTTTTAAATAAAATCATCATTCGCTCAAAAAATACAGTTTTAAAACCAAAATTGATTTTATAATACCCTAAAAATTTAACTAAGGTCTTATTAAATTATCCTAAAATCATAGGAAAAGAAAATATTTATTTGGAAACTCATTTTTTGAAAATTAATGTTAAATTAATTTATTAATTTAAAATTGTAATTAAATATTTATTACTCACAAAAATACCAACACTTAATTATTAATTTATAAAATATTTATTTCATTTATAAGGTGCCTAAATTTTATTTATACTTTCATGGGTGAGTTTAATATTTATAAGGGTCATATTAATATTCATAAATCTATGTTACTATTTATAAGGTCATGTTACTATTCACAAAAAATGTAAGTCGATCCCATCCGAATCTAAATATCTTTCTGAACACAACTGTGTATGTTAATTTTTTGAAATTAAAATCACCGAGGGGAAAAAAATTATGTTTAATGGATAGGTTATAGAAAAGTGGCATTTTTTAGAGACATAGTGTTTCATTCATTCAATATTAAATTTATTTGAAAATCCTTTGGGTGTTACAAAAATCATTTTCTTTATCGTCCAAATTATTATATGTCATCATATGAGATGTATATCTATAATTTTAAATAATATATGAGTGTTTGGTAGCCCTTTCATTTTCAATGTAAATGGTGAAAATCTAGGAAAATTTTAAAAAGTAGATGTTGATATTATGTTTTTAGGATATCCACCAAATAGAATATGATATCATTATTACAATAAAGTGATTCGTAATATTTTTAATTATATTAAAGTGAAAGTGATAGAACACACAAATAAAGTGAACTAACATGAAGAATTAAGTTTCAGAAGTTATGATGATGAATTTGTTTTTGTAAAACAACAAGGCGTGGTTTCATAAAATGGTGAGAATTCTATAAAATTTGAAGTTGAAGAAGTTGATTCAGAAAATTAAAGTGATGAAAACAATATCTTTCATATCATACAAGGTTGAGAAGAATTTTTTTTGTCCAAAATATCATTGGAAATACTGTACAATAGATTCAAATAAGAATGACTTTTAAAATATCCTCTCATATATAATTTTTTTTCTAGTTGAACCAAGATATGTGCAATATCAAGAGTGGATTTATGCAATGAATGTTGAGATAGATCAGATAGAAGAATGGTAATTTGGAGTTAGTACCCAAGATGAAAGAGAAGAACATTATTAGGATAAAGTGGGTTTTCCAAAACAAGATGAATGAAAAAGGTGAACTGGTGAGAAATAAACAAGATTGGTGTGTAAAGGATATTCATAGGTTGACATAGTTTAATATGATGAGACCTTTTCACTAGTTTCAAGACTTGAAACAAAAAGAATTTTCCTTTTTATTATTGAAAAAATGAAATGTAAAAATATTTCAAATGGATGTTAATTTATCCTTTCTCAATGGATAATTAGAATAGGAGGATTATATTTAATAACCATGTGGTTCTTTCTTGGTAAAGATGATATTTTTTAGGTTAAAAATGGATTTATATGGGAAAAAGAAATCCCCAAGATCTTGGTTTTCTAATATTGAAACCTACTTAAAGAAGTTAAAATTTAGGAAATAAAGAGCTGATAATAATCTCTACATTAAAATGATAATAATACATTTCTCATTATTATTTTTTATGTAGATGATTTTATTTTTGTTCTAAATAATGAAATATCTTATGAAGAGTTTGTAAAATAATTGAAGAAGATTTTAAAAATATCTATTATTGGTGAGATGGGATAATTTATTGGCTTAAAAATATCTTAAGTAAAATATTATATTTCTATATCTTAATAGAATCATGATAATGAAATGTTGAATAGGTTTGGAATGGAGGATTTAAATCTTGTTTCTAAAACAATTTAACTGGTTACAAAATTAACTAAATATGAATAGGGAAAGGAATCTTATCCAATATAATTTTTAAAGATAATTGTAATCTTACATTACTTTAATGTTTCAAGAATGGATATTGTGTATGTTTTCACACTTTGTACCATATATCAAAGTATACTAAAAGTGTCTCATTTCATGGATGAAAATAGAATACTTAAGTAGATCAAATTCACATCAAATCTTGGATTGAAATATGAAATAAAATAGAAGTTTGATATGTTTGGTTCATAGATGAAGATTGGGTAGGATCTATTGATGATAGGTGGTCTACATCTGGTAAAGCATTCTATCTTAAATAAAGGTATGTTTTTTGTATTTAAGGAAATATAATTCACACACCTTGAGAACTATCAAGGATGAATATATGGCTTCCAAAGATGTATCAACACAAATTATGTGGATGAATACTAAATTAGAAGATTTTAAAGTTGAAGTGAAGTTACCATTACTATTGGGTTATGATAATAAAAGTGATATTAATCTTTCAAAGAATCCAGTTCAACATTCAAGATCTAATCACATTGATATTAAGTATAACTCCATCAAATAACTAGTGGATAATAATGTGTTAAAATTATAATTTTTTTCTACAAAGGAGAAGATTATATTTGTTTCACTAAGACACCATCAAAATAAGAATTCCAGAATCCAAGGTTGAAGTTAAGTATTCAACCTCATTCATTACAAGGATAAGGTATGGGATTTTTGTCTCCTCTCTCATCTTATCTTTTGATATTGTTGTCAAAGGGTGGTAAAAATGGATACATAAATCATACCTTCATATTTATCTTCCTATTGTTTTCAGAAGGGGTAGTATATAATGTAGGGGGAGTATCCATTGATATGTGTTACCTTTCTATTTAATGGAATCATATATTTAGATAGAGTTATTAAAATGGGTAATATGTGATTTCATCATGAGTGAACTGTTTTAATAGTTAATTGTAATTGGTTATAGAAATTATATAGGTTTAAATTATTGATTATGTTGTGATGACGTTCTATTTGAATATTGTTCAATTATTTTCAAGGAACATACATATAGAAGACTATCTTATGGACAACATGGTATTATTTATTCAATGTTATTATCTCCTACACAAAGTTTTCTCACATAGGCTTAGAATTATTGGATAATGATCCTTTAATAAGTTTTTTAGAGTTATATAGTGATTTATGATCCTTGGTTGATAAAAAAATATAATTTGAGAGATTATTGAGCTCAAGAGGTGTTGAGATGGTTGTTGTGGTAAGTGTAGTTGAATAATTGGTGAAGAGGATTTGATTGAGTAAATTTTTTTTTGTTAATATATAATTTTTTTATAAGTTAAATTAGATGATGTCAAGTTGGATATTCCTCATTGAAGTAAATACCATGATTTTGGATTTTTATGAAGATTGAAGAAGGATTAAGAGAGTAAGGCCATGCTAAGATGACCATGCCTGTGGTGAAGGGTGTGTTGAAGAATCTAGGTAAGACCACACCCATGGTAGAGGGTGTTTTGATGGTCATGAGTAGTAATAAATGACCAAAATTATTATACCACACTATAATGATGATCATGGTGCATTGATGGAGTACTTATCTGAAATAGGAAAGGAAAAAATGGACATGGGGCGGGTATTGGTGATTATGATATCTCCTTATAAAAAATAGGGATTCCCAAAATGACTATGGTGGTGTCCATTGGTGGCCATGGTTGAAAAGAGAGGCATCTTATAAAAATATCTAAATGATATGGACCATTACTATGGATTGAAAATTCATGGTTGATAGGTGAAGTAACATGTCAAAATGAGAAAATGAAGGAGACCCTTCCCATGTTGGATGAGTCTGTGGTTGACAGGTGGTGTTATAGACCAAAATAACACTATGTAAGAGACAACACCCATGGTGCTTGGTGTTTTGGAGGAAAAATAGAATTTTTTTTTGTACCAGGTCATGGTGAAATATTTTTTGAAACATGGTGGTTTCCAAGTGGTTTTTAATAATTAGACAATAATTAGGTGTAACACACTATGGTATAAGATGTGGTCGGTGATTTACTTCCGGTTCGAGAGGATCTACTGAAATGAATTCTTGGATGACTTAACAGTTCACTTACTAAATATATGATATCATTTTTTTAATTATAAATGATATATAAATTATCCAACAAGATCTAATGTAACATAATGAAGTGGTAGTTGTTTATTTGGTTGATTGAATTTGAAGATTCAAATTCAAATTTAAAAAAAACCAAATTAGCTCATATACTTTGTATTTTATGTTGTGTAAGTTAAGACTAAGAGTGTTTGGTGTATGTGAAGTGTAATAAGAGAGTGGTACATGTGAAGTGGAAGAAGTGAAAAAGAATAATAATAGGTGAGGAAGAAGAAGTTACTTTGTAAATTGGAATAGAGTGAAGAGATTATACCTGAGTTTCTATAGGTTGAAGAAGAAGAGGAATATGAACATTGCACTAAAACATAAAGGTTTTATTTAGAAGGATTTCTTCTGGTTGATATCAAGTTATTTATAATTTTCATATTTTGGGAAGCACTATCACATTTAGGAGACTTTTTGTAACACCAATACAAGGATAAACCCTACTTGTTGTACCTAAATGTTGAAACTAGTGGGTAGTGAGGTCTTGGTGAAATCTGAATCATTCCAAGGAATAAATTTCTTATTTTGAAATATTAATCTTGTAAATATTCATTACAATTAATGTGTGTATTGGATGGTGATAAATATTCACTTTAACTAGTAAAGAGTGTTGTTTCACCAAGGAAAATTTAAAAGTAATTGGATCACTGATTCACCCCCTCTCATTGAGTCTTTATTGATCTGGAGGTTCCTTTTCACTTTTATGGAGGACATGATCTGTTAAATTTTTTCAACATAAGTTCCTTTATTAACACATTAAGATTTAAATTTTCACTATTCATATCACATTGGTTCCTGAAATAGTTTATAATAAATACTAAAAAAAATGAAAAGTAGATAAAGGAGTGAGAAAGGTTCACATAACCGCTCCACCAATGATTCAACAACTCAATCTATTAATTAATGATTAATGAATGAATTATTATCTTAATAAATATAGAGTTTATAATAAACTACTCCCATATGTCCTTGATTAATGATAATTTAAAAGAATAATTCCATTAAGAGTGGGTATGGTAAGAAGTATACATTCACATAAAACTCAATGCAAGAATAGTAAAAATTATATTTTAATCCATTTTAATCTGTCACCCCTAAGGATTTTATTCCACCATGTTAATAATACATGATTTTTTTTGAAAAACTAAATAAAAGAAGAATTAATAATGAGAAAAGAGTGAGAATTATTATTTTTCAAGAGATAATCCATCTCCTCTATATTTTATCTCTATCCTCACTCTAGTTCCTCCCCTAGAAATTTGTTTCTACTTGTATAATTTTTTATCTTATTGAAGAATGAATGAATGAATTCCTTACCTTTTGTTTTCTCAAATTATATATTTTTATTTCCCCCAATAACTTTTTCATTTCTATGGTAGCTACATGGTAGAGTTTTTTCTTTGGCCTTCTTTCATTGTTATTGTGGTTATAAAATAAATCTCTAAGAAATTCCACAAATTTCATAATTTATTTGGTTTTCAACCCTTTAATTTATCAAAAACTCATGTTCATTCTCTCTCTTGATGAAATCTTCATTTAATTTATTGATTTTTTTCATCCTTATATTTATTTAATTATCCTGTATGTTATAAAATTCCTCACACTCGGGAAATGAAAAACTTAAATTTCAATTTTAATTTATTAGAATTTATAACCTAAAAATAAAATATCAACAAAATAATATTCTAATGCATCATGGTCATAGATCTTTAACATCAGTGTTTTATCAATCTTAAGTTGAATTCACAGACTCACACAACTTCCCTTTCATCATCATTTCAGTTTCAATCAACTTTTCAGTCTATTAGAAATTTTATAGAAATGTTTTGACCATCCTTTTCGAGCTCATCCACAGGGTTAAATGATTAAATACATTTTTAGAGGAGGATCCTATTCATGGATTCAACAATTCATGCCTACTTCAATGGTAGTGCACATGGTTGATCTTGGTTAGTATGAGTTCCCTATACTGGAGTTTCAAGAGGAAATTCCAACTGAGTTCATTGAGGCCATATATCGAGCACTTGTTGTGCAAGTAGAATCAGTTTTATAGACATAAACATTCATAAACTCGAGGAACTATAAAATTATTAAAATAGTAATTAGGAAAAAAAATCTAATGAGTAGGATACCTAGAACAACCATCCATCTACAACTTGAACCAAGATTGGAATTTCCTTAAGAAACATTTGGGTAGCTGCAATGTAGTCCCATCCTAGACAGATATGTACTAAACCATATTTAATGTCTCATATTTTCCCATGTATTATTTTTAGAAATTATATGGATGAATTTTGAGACCTGGCGCTGAGAAAGCGTGTAATTATTAGGCCCAGTTTTCCCAAAACACTTATTTGAAAAATATTAAACTTTTAATAGCACGTATGTATATTGGCCTAAAAAAAGTGGAATAACTCTTAAAAGGTTGTCTGGATTAGAAATATGAGTGATTTGTTGATCCCTAAGTAGTGGATTTACCCTAGGAGTGACATAACCTTTCTCAGTGTGGTTGTCTGTAGAAAAATCCATAGAGGGAGAAGTAATAAATAAAATATTTTTAATATAATGACATTTTATTTTTTTACACAACTTTTTTATGAATTTAAGGTTATCATGATAACCCAAAAAATTCCTCTATGATGAAGATAAGAACCCTCTCGACAAATAATGATAGATCGTGGATCGATGATCAATGCGCAACCGATTCAAAGGAATCTCACTGCCACAAACAATGACGCAACAATCATTCATCAGTGACTGATCCGAATTGAGTTAGGGTGGTTATTTCATTGTAATACTTCTCCATTATTTATTTTCACAATTAACACGGTTCAATCCATGAACAAATTGATCTGAAGTTTGATTGTTGCGGGATGGTTATAATTGTGGGGTTTATTTTGGGGAGTTTTCTTAAATTGTTTCTTCATTCTTTGTTCCTCATCTAATGAGAATGGATTTAAAATGACACAAAAAAGGATAAGGATTGTTCCTCATGGTGTTCTTGTTCTTTTCTCTCCCCCGTTCTTCACATTCTTTACCATTGGACCTTGTTTCCATGGTTTTACTTTCCAGGAGGCTTCACACATGATCAAACCCCCAGATTGGAGTCAAACCATCAAAAAGGTTGAATTTGTGTATATTGGGACTTAAGGAACCCAGATCAATGACCATTTCAATATTTTGACATCATAGGTGGCTCAGTGGACTATGGTAGGGACCACCGACATGGTTTTGGTGTGGTGGTCTGAAGAGGTGGCACAACGATCAGAGGTGGCGACGACATTGATTATGTGAAGCACGATGGGCGATCGCGTGGGAGATAGTGTGGATTGTGGAAGTGGACCATGGTGGTGGATAGGTGTGGTGGATATTAGATGAGGGCGGAAGCCAGGATGACCGTGTTGGGTGGGGTGCAGTTAGGCTTGGTAGAGGAGGACCAGACAGAGTGGGCCAGGCTGGGTATAGTGGGCCGGTTCAGACCCAGGTTGGATTCGGGGCGATTGAGCCAGAGATGGGCCAAAGTAGATCTAGCTGTCGTGGGGTAGTATGTTTGGTAGGTCGACCATAGTGGTCGACCACCATGATCCGTGGACTCACCGTGTGTCAATCCAGAGGCCTAGTGACCCCCTTATAAAACTTCATACCTCCATAATGTTCAAACGATACGTCCATTTTATGAGCCTTATGTGGTATTGGGACCCTAGAAATGAGATGGTAATTTTGGAATATTATGGTGAGTTTTAGTTTAGACCAATATAGGGTGATAGATTTTCCCTTGGTTCTTTCCTTGAGGGTTCAGTATGGTATTACGTCCACATCACTATATTGTAATCTCCTCTAGAGGATGAGTCCCAGATAGAGTCAGGAATCCCTCCCCAAGACTGGTGTGAAATACTCTATCACCCCTAGTGGAGTATATGGAATCATATAACCTTTGTGATAAGGGCACTGGTCCTCCACCTAGCGGGCCGTATTGATAGGGTCTGTGGTATCTCCCAGTATTACTGGGCATGATCCCCTATGTTCGAATTGATCCAGATTGGGTCAATGGTATCCCCCCGTGGGTTTGGGTATGATCCCCTCTCTATGGTATCATAATATTTCTTGAAAAATACATTCTCTTTTGGGTGGGGTGAAAATGATCTAGACATATTTGTGATTACCTCTAATGATATAATGGCTCAAGGAGTGAGTTCTCCTGGAACAAGTGTTATTTGATTAGAATCCTGTGGCCAAAAATTGGTTGAGGATTACCTTTAGACCATGAGTCTTGGATTGAGTATATATAGACGTTCTTGCTATATGTGTGGTAGAAATACACCTATATGGAGATGAATGTGCATTTCTTTTTTGGTATTTATTTTGTGGTTTTGAGGAGTCCTATTAAGTATTTTTCACTCACTCCCACATAGGAGTTTTTTTCACTTGTCATGTCTTGTGAAAATAATCTACCTTTTTATGGAGTCCTAGTACTTAGCAAAGCTAGACATATGTGGTGTTCTTCTACAACTTCAAACATTAGTCCCAATACCTTTCCCTCAGGTTGGATTAGTTAGGGTTTTATATGGATGAGTTTTAGGAACTTGTGTATTAACTTTCCTAGACTAAGACGATGTAGGAAACACATCACCATGTTTCATTAGTCTTGTTTTTAGACTCTTTTTGGTGTGATTGTATTCTGGTCCTGTTTACTTTCCAATACTTTCACTATTATACTCTGGTTGTGGGATATAGTGGTTTAAATGAATTGTTTACTTAGTGTTTTTACATTTCATAATTTGTGGCCTAGAGATATGTGTGTGTGTAAATGTACTTTAGAAAAATTCCACCCATTTGTGGGTTATGTCTACTCAATTCTAGTCACTAGCCCCTTTCCTATTGGAGGTGGGCTTGGGGTAGTCACGATATTGGCCCCTCAGGGACAGATTGTGATAGAGTGGTATCAGAGGAGGTTAGTTCTACCTTATAAGTCTGTGAGGTTGGTTTGGGGCAATAATATTAAGTGTTTTGAGTTCATATTTCAGGCTAGAGACTTAAGTTTTGGTGTGACGACCAACATATCCGTACACTAGGACTCAGATTACATACTTTTTGACTCATTACATAAAAATATTGGCTGTGAGGGAGAATAATTGTACATGTATTATATATGAATGGTTGTGTTTTCCATGTCCTTCTTGAGTAATCTCTCTAGATATATTCCATTGACTATGGTACATCTTGTTTTATTTCACGATGCCCCCATGTAGACAGCCAGCTAGGATTCCACCGCGTGATCATGAGGATGATTTTCCTAGTGACACAATGTCGGTAATTGGGACTATAGCAGAGATAACACCTTCAAGTGATTTATCAGCTATACCATCACCCATTGAGTATTATCTACTACCAACACTAGTGGCTGAGGATGGACGTAGGCTGAGTGAGTTACATGAGATTCAGTGAAAGAGACATCCTAGGTTTAGGGGTGATTCAGACCCCCAGTTGGCTAAGTATTGGCTAGAGTTAGTCACCCATGTTTTCCTCCTTATGAGGATTCCTGATGACCAAATGGTAGTCCTCACCACCAATATTCTTCAGGGCTCCACTGGATGATGATGGAGATTAGTGAAACAGTCTCACAATGAGCTATATCTCTTCTGGATAGACTTTGAACATCTCTTCAGGGAGTATATCTATCCAAACACACTATGATCAACATTCATATAAGAGCTTATAGATCTACAGTAGGTTAGTATGACCATGGTAAAGTATTCAGACAAGTTTACAGACCATTCATGCTACTCTATGGATATGGTGCGAGACCAGTTCTTCAGGGATCTTAAATTCAAGAAGGGATTAAATTCAGACATCAGGGAATTAGTGGTATCTCTTAGAATTTAAACTTATACTGGGTTACTTGAGTGATCCGTGCTAGTGGAGAGTTTTCTGACGGAGAAGACACTGATAATTGGAGCTAACAGTGGGCATTGGGTAGCTGAGACCTCGGCAACAGGTAGCCGATGATAGCCATAGGGACCCAACCATGTTAGGAGATTCAAGGTATGAACCCATTATATAGGATTAGTGGTGTAGGGTTACTAGGGTGGATAAAGTCATTCCAGAGAAAGATAATGTTACACATGTGGTGGTCAGGGACATCTAGCATGAGAAATCCCAACCCATCATACAATTAACCAGGAGACAGTTGAGGGACCACCGAGGCAGAGGTAGAGATAGGAGCAAGGTGTTCCACATGGTGGATGATGTGTAAGTAGAGTAGGAAGGGTAATAGGAGGTGGTTGGAGGTTTGACCTATTATTGTCACTACCCTCAGGTGGTCCTATCTAAGCTCTGGGAGCTAGTTGACAGGGATGAGGATAGCTGTAGGTAATGGAATCTTATGAACCTCACACTCCAAGGATGATTCATGGTACGATCTTTGTCTTTTCCACCTTAGTAGAAGTTTTGATAGACACAGGTGATAGTCATTCCTTTCTTACCATGAAACTTGTTTGGGACTTGAAGATTTGGCTTGAACCATTGACCCAACCCTTATGCTTTAATAATCCTACGAGAGGAGATTAGATGATCACAAACTAGTGATGACAGTATGAACTAACTATTAGAGGTGATATTTTTCGTTGGGATCTCTTAGTAGTGGTGTTGAGGCCATATGATGTCATTCTTGGTATGTACTGGTTTTCCATAGTTCATCCTCAGATTGAATGTTTTAGGTGCAGAGTGTGGTGTGTCAACAGTGATGAAACCAGGTTTTACTTTATTGGTGAAAAGTATATACTTGAAGCGCAGGATGCACTCACACATAGGAGGGTATATCCAATTACACATCAGTTATCTAGCCTCACCCTTGGTGCTATAGATGACATGAGTCCTCGGTTTCCTACTGTGGTGGAAGAGTATGATGACATATTTTCTAAAGATGTTATCGGTTTAACTCCCCATATAGATATGTAATTATGCGTTGATCTACACCTCGAGATGAATCTAATATCTATATCTACATATCAGATGGCTCCTGCAAAGCTTCTCTAGCTAAGGGTGCAGTTGGAGGACTTATAGTGGAAGGGCTTCGTGAGACCTAATGTTTCACCCTGGGAAGCCCTTGTTTTTATTTTCCAAGAAGGAAAATTGGAGCTTGAGGTTATGTTTAGATTTCTTGTGATTAAACATAGTGAATGTGAAGAACAAATATCCACTACTGAGGATTGATGACCTCTTTGATCAGTTGAAAGGGGTACGATGGTTCTCGAAGCTTGATCTTCGATCAGGCTATCACTCACTACGAGTATGAGATGGTGATATACCTAATATGGACTTTAGGTATCATTATAGTCACTATGATTACTTAGTGATGCCGTTTTTCATGAAGAATTCTCTAGCAGTATTCATGGGACTCATAAACCAGATCTTTCAACCTTACTTAGACCGGTTCATGGTGGTCTTCATCGATGACATCCTAGTGTACTCGGTGTTTGAGGAGAAGCATGAGAGACACTTGAGTATAGTCCTGAACACACTCTGGGAGAACCAAATTTATGGGAAACTCTCAAAGTGTTAGTTTTGTATTCAATAGGTCCATTTTCTGGGACACATCATCTCCGATGCTAGAGTTGTAGTGGATCTAGAAAAGGTTAAGGCAATGCTTGCTTGGGATCCACCTAAGAGTGTTACCGAGGTGAAGAGCTTCCTTGGATTAGTAGGGTACTATCATAGGTTTGTGCCTAACTTCTTTAATGTGGAATCATCCTTAAAAGCTTTAATATAAAAGGTAAAACCTTTTGTGTGGATGGAGGAGTGCCAAAAATGATTTTAGGAGTGGATGCAAAGGTTGACGAGTGCTCCCAGATTGAGATTTCCATAGGAGGGAATTGATTATGTGGTGTTCTATAATGAATTAGGGATCAGACTTGGATGTGTCTTGATGTAGGGGAAAGCGGTGATTTCATATGGTTTATTCTAGTTGAGGAAAATGAGCATAATTACATGACCCATGATATTGATTTAGTAGCGGTAGTATTCGAATTAAAGATGTGGTGACGCCACCTGATGGGTGAGTGATTTATTATCTACTATGATCACAAGAGTCTCAATTATATATTTTATCTAACAGATCTATACTTGAGATAAAATCAATGGATAGAGTTATTCTAAGACTATGAATTTGAGAATTTCTATAATCTTGGGAAGGTGAATGTAGTGGACGATGATCTTAGTAGGAGATCTAGTTTGTAGTTTCTAAATGAGGTGTTAGAACCATTGGCCTTGTTGTAGATATAATTTGTGGTTGAAGATGGAGCAACATACCTTCAGTTGATATTTTTCACCCCTCCACTCTTATAGTGAGTCAGGGAGGCACAACTTGGAGATACCAACTGCATGATCCTATGTGATCAGTTGTCCATAGGGCATGATCCTGATGAATATTTGAAAGGGGGGGAGCACATTTTCTTTTAATAGGGGGCACAGTTGTACCAGGGGAATTATTAGAGGAGTTTTTGAGGGAGTTCTATACATTCCCTATGGTGGTATATCTAGGTGTAGGGAAGATGTACCAGGACCTACGACATCAGTTTTGGTGGCCTGGTATGAAGAAGGGAGTTGCAGAGTTTGTCCATCGATGCCTTATGTGTCAGTAAGTGAAGGCTAAAAACCAGTTTCCAGCGGGTTTAACCAACCCCTTGAGGTGATGGAATTGAAATGGGATGGGATATAGATGGAATTCATGATGGGTTTGACATGTATGTACATGAGACACGATTCCATATTGGTGATTGTTTAATGAGTAATCAAGTTGTCCCACAATCTAGCTATCTGGGAGCATAGTTCATTAGAGAGCTTGGTATGCCTCTATATACAAGAGATAGTTTGACTCCATGGATTCCCATTGGCGATAGTTTCAGATCATGAAGATCACTTTACATTCGTGTTTTTTAAGGGATTGGAGGAGGCATTGGAGACTCAGTTATGCTTGAGTACAACATTTAACCCACATACAGATGACCAGACTGAGTGGGCCATTCAGGATTTGGAGGAAATTCTATAGGTGTGTATGTTGGATTCTATCCATAGTTGGGAAGATCACCTAACACTGGTGGAGTTTGCTTACAACAATATCTATCACTCCACCATTGTTGAGGAACTATTCAAGGTCTTGTATGGACGAACCTACAGGTCACCATTTTGCAGTACCGACCTAGGAAAGTAAGTAATCATGGGTACAAAATTGATGCAAGCTATTATAGAGAAGGTTTTAATCACCAAGGAACGGATGAACACTAAATAGAGATGATAAAAGTATTATGATGATAGGCAGTGAAGGCCTTTAGAGTTTGTGGAAGGAGACCACGTGTTCCTTCAAGTCTCACCTCAACGTAGATTATAGAGATTTGGCCAAGGTGACAAGATATCTCTAAGGTTCATTGAACCTTTCTAGATACTATGTAGAGTTGGATAGGTGGCGTACCACTTAGATACACCACCATAGTTAGATCGGGTACATGACGTCTTCCATGTGTTGCAGTTGATGAGGTACATGCATGACCCATCATACATCATCGACTGGGGAGAACTAGATATCGAAGATAAATGGAATTTTACTAAGTACCTGATGGAGTTCAAATATTGATAGGAGTTTATCCTTTGTGGGTGTTCGATTCCTTTGTTTCATGTCTGGTGGTAGCATGAGAATCTCTAGGAGAGAACATTGGAGTGAGAAGCTCATATTCATGCTTAGTATCCTCATTTGTTTGAGTGGCCTTTGTTTTGGTTTTTGAGGATGTAAATCCCCAAGGTGTGAATAATGTAACATATCATATTTTTCCATGTATTATTTTTAGAAATTAAATGGATTAACTTCGAGACTAGGAGTTGAGACAGTGTGTAATTCTAAGACCTAATTTTCCCATTTTTTTTGAAAAACATTAAACTTTTAATATCACACGTGCACAATTTCCATCAAAAAGTGGAATAACTCTAAAAATAGTGTCTGGATTAGAAATTAAAGGGCACCATTAAGTTCAGAGTAGTGGATTTAACCAAGGAGAAACATAACTATTGTCGGCGTGGGTCTTCTGTAGAAAACTCCTTGAATGGAAAAACTGTAAGTATTTTTTTTATAAAAAAATATTTTTGACACAATGATTTATTTTTTATATGCCTTTGTCAATAATTCATAGTTATCACCATAATACTAGAAATTCCTCTAAGATGTGGATAATAAACCTCTTGAAAAATGGTGATAGATCATGGATCGATGATCGATGCACAATTGATTCAAAGGAATCTCACCGCCGTCGCTGCTAACACAATGATCCTTCATCAGTGACTAATCTGAATCAAGGCAAGGAGGTTATTTAATTACAATATTTCTCCATTCCCCATTTTTATGAAAACGCGGTTCAGTCCAAAAATATATTGATCCAAGATTTTATTGTTGTGAGATGGTTGTAATTTTGGGGTTTATTTCAGGGATTTTTATTAAATTGGTTCTTCTTTCTTCATTCCTCATCTAACTAGAACATATTGTGACTGACATGAATAAGGATGAGGTTCATTCCTCTAGGTTTTATTGTTATTTTCTATCCCTTTTTCTTTGAATTCTTTACCATTGGACCCCCATGGTCTTGATTCAACTTTCTGGGTGGCTCCAAACATGATCAGACCCACAGATTAGAGGTAAACTGACAGCAGAGATCAGATCTATGTAGATCAGAACCTAAGGAACATAGATATATGACTATTTTGAGTTTTGGGCATCAGATGTGGCTCATTGGTCTATAGAAGGGACTACTAGTGTGGGTCTGGAATGATGGTCTGACGAGGTGGCGTGACAATCATAGGCGGCGTTGGCAACGTCGATGGCCTGGAGTGGGGGCTATAGGATTTGGGCGACAATAAGGTGGGCTATGCAGAGCGGGGAGCTTCTTGGCTAGTGGGATCGGGCCCAAGTGGAGTAGGCTGGGCAGAGTGACCCAGGTAGAGCATGCCACACTAAGAGAACATGATAGGGCTAATGGGTCAGTTTGGGTATAGTGGGATGGGTCAGACCTAGGGTGATGTTGCCAGAGCTGGGCCACAGGTGGCTGTGGTGATTTACCGAGATCCACAGTCGATCCAACTTCCATGCCGTTGACTATGGTGGTCAGCCATAATAGCTGTAGGATGGAAGGTATGGGAGGTCGACCTTGGTTGTCGACCACAAAAGTCAATGGACCAATTGTGAGTTAGTCCACATGCCTAATGACCCCCTTTTGAAACTTCAAACCCCCATAACTTTTAAACGGTATGTCTGTTTGATGATTTGTCTACGTATTTGGTACCCTGACGATAATACGATACTTTTGGAATATTTTTTTGAGTTTTAGTTTGGACCAGTATAGGGTGAGAGTGTTTCCTTTGGTCCTTTTCTCTAGGGATCAATATAGTATTATGTCCACATCACTGGATTTTAATCTCCTATAGAGGCTGAGTCCCAAATAGAGTTAGGTATCCATTCTTGGGACTGGAGTGAGATACTCTATCACCCCTAGTAAAGTCTTTGGAATCATGTAACCTCTGTGAGTAGGGTGCTGATCCTCCACCTAGTGATCCGTATCTATAGGGTCCATGGTATCCCATAGTGTGACCGAGAATGGTCCCTTACATTACGAATTGATTGAGATTGGGTCCATGGTACCCCAAACATGTTTAGGCTAGATGACCTCTATATGGTATCATAATCTTCTTTGACCAATATATTATCATTTGGGTGGGAAAAAATGAGATATACCTCTTCATGAGTGTCTTTGATGATATAATAGATTAATGAGTGACTTCTCCTGAAACGAGTGTGCTTCGAGAAGAATCCTGTGGCTGGAAATTGGTTGGGGATTAACTCTAGACTATGAGTCGTGGACTGAGTATATCTGGGTGTTCTTACTAAATGTTTGGTAAAAATACACCTATGTGGAGTGGACTGTGCATTTATTTTATGGAATTTTCTTTTTTGGTTTTGGGGTGTCTTACTGAGTATTTTTTTACTCACCCCTACATGGGATTTTCATGCATGGGTCGTGTCTTGTGCAGATGATTGAACCTTTGACGGAAACCTAAGTGTACCAGGACCAAGCGGTGCTTAGCAAGGCCAAATAGACGAAGTTTACTCCTGCAACTTTAGATAGTAGTCCCAGTACCTTTCCCTCAGGTTAGATCATGTGGGGTTTTCTGTAGATGAGTTTTAAACTCTTTCATTCACTTTTCTAGACTGGGATAATGTGGGCAACACATCACCGTGTTTCATTGGTCTTGTTTTCAAACTAATTTTTGTGGGATTGTATTCTGTCCTGTTTACTTTCTAGTACTTTCACTCTTGTACTATGGTTGTGGGATATAGTGGTTTTGATTCATTATTTACTTAGTGTTTTTATATTTCAGCATTTTTGGATTTGAGATGTGTCTGTGCATATAGGTACTTTAGGCTAATGACTCCAATTTGTGAGATATGCCTACTCTATTCTAGTCACCATCCCCTGACCTATTGGAGGCGGTCTTGGGATAGTTATGTCATGGGCCCACTCTGGGATGGTTCATGACACCATATATCATTTAACCAGAAACCAGTAAAAAATAAAAAAGAACCCAATCACCATCATTGATTTTCTCAAGTATAAATACTATTATGCCATAAAACCAACATATCCTTTACATATTTGAAAAGTAGTGAACATGGACACTGGGAAACCCAACCTCTCATTTTCTTCAGATCAACTACACCAAGCATCGAACCATCCAAAAAACCTTTAAAAATATTAAATTTATTTGAAAAAAACAAACAAAATTTAGGAACCTAGCCTCTCATATCAATCCAAAATTGGTGCAATTAAAAATGAAGAAATCTCAATCCACCTATTTATGGGTGAACCAAAATTGTAGAAAAGACCCCCAAGCCAACATGTACATTATATAGTCTGTGATTCTTTATTTGGGAAACTGGAATTTAAGATATCCCCCATAAATATAATGTCCATGACTAACTCAAGATCAAAGTGAAAAACATTAACTTTAAGCTCAACATCTTCAAAAACTAGTGTGTGACAAATTGGGTCATGAGATCTTCACTGGGATCATCAAACATAGTTTGAGTTAACAAAAAATGGTAGCACATTCTTTGAACATCCAAACACACTATGATCTTTGAATCAACTAAGGATTTATTCATTGGTTGAGCTCCTTGATCTTGGATGGGCCTCTTCATGAAGACTCATATTGATCTGAGGTCATTCTTCCTCTTGTGACATCTCACATGGGAGTAAAATAAGCCTAAAGGGGTTTCTATCTTATAGAGATGAAACTTGTATTATATGAAGAATTTATTAGTTGGTTTTATGTTTTACACATTGATATATTATGAATTTGTAGATTATATCTTATAAAATTTGGATTTATTATGATAACTCTACATATCTTATAGAAATTATTCTTATAGATTCCTAGAGTCTTACATAGATATTGTGAAGAAGTCTTAATCAATGACTAGAAAGCCTTATGAAACATCATATGATATAGAAATAACACTAAAAATTTAATTATATAAAATTAATTCGAAATCAAAATGAGATCCCGTACCATTTTAATTCATGAGTGTTCATGATCTATAAAAATAATTAAAAATGTGTTCTATAAAACATATTTATAATTTAAAACATATAAAATTTAGAGTATTAATTCCAAACCAAAATCATTAAAATATTTTTAAAAACATATTTCAATTAAAGTTCATTTTAAATAATGAAAATATTTGATCTTATAATATATGAAAATTAAATCAAAGATCATTTGATCAATTTGTCTCTAAAAACCTATTTTCTTAAAATTATTCAAATCATTATATTATTACCTCAAAATGATAAATATTGAATTATTTATCAATTAAGAAACATTTGATCATTGAAAAATTTAATAAATATATTATTAGTTTAAATGAAATCAAGAAATTAAAATACAATTAAAATTATAAAACATACTCCCAAAGGTTTACCAAAAATAATTTTTTTAAGAGAGGAAAATAAAATATGTTACCCAATTAAGTCTATGGAGAAATAGAAAATACAAACCTCCTCAAAGTGAAAAAATCTCAAAAATTCAGAAAAATTTTCAAACATTGAGAAGGAAAATTGATGCTCAAACATAGTAAATTTGAAAAATTTTAGGGGTATTTTAAAGTGTACTTCATGAAATATAGTTTATGGAAAATGAGAGAACCATCTACCACACTTACAAATCAATATTGTACCAAATTCTAAACTTCAAGGTGGAAGAAATAAATAAAATTATTTTAGGTTCATTTTTTTCAAATTAGTAGTTAAAAATAATGTTAAAGGACCATTTTGAAGTTTAAAGAAAATATTTTACACTAAAAATGTTTAACAGGTAAATTCAGATCATACAAATATGGATTCCAACCATATTCTCCTTTAAATTATATTATAATGTAATATTTTTAGAAAAGATGCATGCCAACACTCAGGGCATCAAAAAGGTTTTAAAAAATGTACAAATAAAATCATATAAAGTCATAATTTAACATATAAATACATAAAAGTGTAAGTATAAACCAATTAAAATTTACTTAATATTTCACCATGGAACAATATTTTCAAAATGATTTTCATTCATTCAATTTATAAAAAAAATAGTTAGACTCAAAACAAATCAAATAATTTTTATTCATCAAACAACCCAAATTTCTAAAAACATAGTTCCCACAAACAAATATTTCTATATCATACAGAATTTGGAACAAATTAATATATTTAAATTCAACTTTTAGGTAATCATGCATCAGTTTAAGCAACTTAAAAAATTTAAAAACAAGGAGAAATATGAAATAATCAATCCTATAATGGTCTGTGTTTTCCTTTGTGTATAGTTCAATTATCACTCTCCTTTAACACTTCAGATCCTCTTAGTATATCTAATAAATCACATAAAAGAGTGAAATAATTCAATCATTAAATATAACTGTTAAGGATAAAGACATGAGACCAATTAAAAAAGAAGAGGATATGGAATTGAAATTCTAAGCAATTGATAAAAAAATTATTGTCTTAGTGGAATGAACAAGCATGAGTGATTGTATAGAAGAAAGAGTTATAGGTATTTATTTAAAATAAGAAACTAAACTATGATTTATTAATTCATGGGTTTCCTTCCATATAATATTAAGGTTTTATCCTTTAACCAATGTTTTAAGAATGTATAACCATTTTCACTAGGTAGAGTGATTTCTTAAAGAAAATTTTTTAATTGTTTTTCAAGGATACTTTATTATTATCGTTAAAAACTTCCAAAGCACTAATATGAAGTAAAAAAATTATGAACTCCTCTATAGACATAATACTAGGGTTAATACCCAATATTTTTTTATTCCTATAGCATGAAAAATACGATCAAAAAGGAATTATAAACTCCTATAAAAAACCCTAAAATTTTAAGAAATGTACTCACAGTTTTTCCACACACTTAATGCATACAAACACTCAGAAATAGGTGTAATATCATTTGAAACTTACTCTACATTTCTAGAAAATAAACCTAAAAAATATTGAAAATTTAGTAATATAGGAGTTTCTTACATGGAAAAAAATAAATTTTTTCACACAAATGTATTTTATTGAGTCCTCACTTGAATAAAATGAATTGAACTTCTCAAATAATGGTTGAAAATCATTATTCAGAACACCATTCAAAACATGTGAGTGGTTTTAAATAGAGAAAACATGTTTATATTGAAATATTTATTATTTAATATGAGTCGAACATAACCCAAAATTATTCTCATCCTTAGAAACTTTTAAGAACTCAATATTAGGTGAGAAACAGTAATAAATTGGCTAAAAAAACTCTAGATGAAGGATTTTAAATCTATATCCATTCCAGGTTCTAAGGAAGGAATTTTCTCACAAATAGATGGTTTTAAGTGTTATCCAATATATTGGGTGATATTTTCAAAAGAGATTATTTGTTCATGTTTTACCTCTCCATGGTTATTAATAATGATATGCGTTATTTTGATCAGAACCCTCCCTATTATTTTAAGTTACTTGGTAGAATCAGATTTAATGTAATTAACCTTAAAGTTCTCATAAACCAACCTTTAATTATTTCTCCAAAATTATTGTAAGTATCCTTCCTAAGATCAAATTTAATGAACTCTTCAATCAAATAAATCAATTTTAAAATCACCTATAGTGTGGATTTATAAAAAAATTTAATTCCTTTTGATCATCACTAACATGAAAAATTAGTTTTCCTTTATAAACATTAATTATTTCCCCACTAGTAGTAAGGAATGACCTACCCAAGATGAATAAAACCTTTTTATCAAACTCCATTCAAGAACTAAGAAACTAGTGGGTAATGTGAGATTCCATACACTAACTAATAGGTCATCCACCATTACTATGGGTTGAGTGGTGAACCTATATTCCAACTTTAGAGAAGAAAATATGGATTTAAGCTCCCTAATACCTAATTACTAAAATAAGGAGTAAGGCATAAGGTTAAAACTAGATCCTAGTCCAAGAATTCAATTTTGTTCCTCACTTTATCTTTTTATTCATGGTATAACAAATATCCAAGGGTATTTAGATTTTGGAGGAAATATTCTTTGGTGTAAAACACTAAACTCTTTAATTAAGTTATATAGTGTAATATTCTTAAAATTTCCTCTAGTTTTTAAAAAAATATTTTTATGAAATTTCACTAATGATGAGATTTTATTCAGGACTTCCATAAAAGGAATTATTATATTTAATTTATTATACATTTATAGGAATTTTAGGTAATATGGTTCATAATTTTTTTTCTTAATTATTTTAGGGGAGAGAATGGGTTATAGAAATTGATATAAAATAGGTTGGTCCATCATTTTCTCATTATATAAAACCTTATTCTTCCCTTCTTTGGTCATTTCATATTTTATCTTCCTTATCTATCTATTTATTTCAAGTGGAGAATTATGTTCCTATATAATTTAGACCATCCTATCCACTTTTTTAGTTACTTTCTGTGTTTTATTTTTTAGATTCACTCAAGGCTTCTGTCACATCTTCCTTAGGTAGTTTCCAATTATATACTTGTGTTTTGAGACCACTTCTAGTATCGAAAACCATAAAATTATACCTAGAATTCATATGATAGGTTCTTGAAATATTACATTTTATTTTATCTCTCAAGTCTATAGAGAATTGTTCCATTTTATTTTCTAGAATAAGAATTTTATAATATGTTCCCACCCTTTGTGAGTTCTTTTTAGACTTTTATATGTCTATTTATTTTACTATTTATTTAATAATTCTTTCTTAGTTCCCTTGGGAATGAAAATGACTATCCCCTCTTTGAAATTATTATTTAGATCAATTGGATTATCCATGATCAACAATTTATATCATGAGTCCTTAGTGTCCATGAGATAAACTTGAGTGTTTTTTATATCCAACATTGTAATTGTTTGATAAATGATAAATTTTCCTCTATATTTACCATAAAAATAAATATAATAATCATTTTAAATGGGATGTAAAAGCATGTTAAAGTTAGTGAAAACAACCTTGTATGCATACTCAATCCACATAACTCACACAACTCACTTAAGAACCACTCTTTAATTTGAAAAGTAACTTGTTTGGAAATTTGATTCATCAAAATTTGAACATGTTTACGAATTTCAACAAGATTCAAGTTCATTTATTTTCCTAAAATAGTTTTATTATTAGCTCTATTGACTTCTATAATATTAGATGATTTATGTTGTGTGTTTTGGGTAACTGTACTTTAAAATTTTCACAAATATTTAGTATTTTTATTGATGTAATTTCCACTAGCTGATTAGACAACAAACTCTTGAGAAGATGGTAAATGGAACTCATAGATGGCTTATATCAAATTGTTGGAAAGAAATTGATAATGGGTGATTGCTTAATAAAGTATTGAAACCTATCCCATGTCTTGTGGAATAACTCAACCTCATCTTGAAATAATTTACTGATTATACTTATCAAATATTCAGTCAACTACTTAGGAGAAATTTAATATAGTTTATAAATGTAGTCCTAGGTACTAAAAAAGTTCTCATTAAGTTTTAAAAAACAAATACTAGAACCGTTTTCAATAAAATTGAAAGGAATATCGTTATAATATCATCCTAAATCAAGACATTAAGTGAAAAAGGTTTAACCACACAGTAAAAATATCTCATGAAAGAAAAATAATCTTCATTGGGAAATCCTAAAAATGATGGAAATAATGAAAAGTTAGATTACTTTATTTTATAGTCTCTATCTCTTTAGGATAGCCTAAGGCTCAATGTTTTTTTTGAAATGATTTGAATCTAGATATCTATATGTTAATCGATCTCAATTTTTCTTTTCTAAACTGAGGTTGAATGAGATGTTAATTTGGATTTTTAGAATGAACATCCTCTAATTTCTATATTTTTTAATCTTTATTTTTATTTTTCTACTAATTTTTTTATTTTTATAGTTAATCTATTATTATTATTTTTGGACACACGTCACTATCCCCAATAATGATGTAATTTTTTGGTTCAAGGCATTTAATGATTTTAAAAATACAATTTATAAGACTACATAAAACTAATTTAAACTAGAAATTAGTAATTAGGGTCAAAACCAAAGGGAAGAAATATTGTGTCTCCAAGAATAAGAGAAAAAACAAGAAAGACAACAAAAAGGGTGTGCTTGGTGATGATGGTGTGTGAGAAAAATAAATGTAAATTGGTGAAATAGTCAAGAAAGGAAATGAAATAATAAAAAAAAATCAAGAAGTGTGAAAAAGATATAAATGGTAGTTCATATTAATTTTGATTGATGAAATAATTTCTACTCTTGCAACAAGTTTATATGAGTATGTAGAAACTGTGAAAAAAAAACTAGTGGTGTTGCCGTGCCAATTCTTGGATAAGAAAAATTACTTAATTAGTGTAAGGATTATTATTTCATGGAGGATATGGAATTTTTCCTTATCAAATTTAGGTACTTTTATTAACACATTACGGTTTAAGTTTTCACTATTTATATCCTATCAGTTCATGTAATAGTGAGTAATAAAAAATAAATAAATAATGAAAGTTTGATAAAGTAGTGATAATGGTTCACACTACTCCTCTCTTAATGATTCAAAAACTCAATTTATCAATTAATTATTTATAAATGAATTATTATCTTATTGAAAAAAGTATTTATAATTAAATTCACTCATCTGTTATGGATTAATGATTAATTGAAAGAATAATTCCCATTATAGTGCATAAGTAAATAAGATATAATTCGCATAAAACTTGAAGTAAGGATAGTAAAAAAATATAAATTTCAATCCATTTCATTATGTTATCCCCAAGGAGTTTATACAATCATGTTTATGAACACATGAAAAAAATTTCCAGACCCATATAAAAAATAAAGAAATAAAAATAAGAGTGTGAGAAGTATTATCTATCGAGATATATTCAATTTTCCATAGATTTTATCTTTGTCCTCACCCTAGTTTTTCACCTTAGAAATCTACTGAATTTTTTCTCCTTTTTATCTCACCAAAGTAAAAATGAATAAATTACACCCATTTTCTTCTCAAAGAATATTATTTTATTTTTCCTCTAATTACTACCATAGTTCCATGATATCTAAATGAGAGATTTTATTCTTTTTCCTTCTATCACTTTTTTTGTAGTTATAACAAAACTCACCCACAAATTCGTCAACTTGACTAATTACTTCAGCTGTTAAACATTTGATTTCTTAGTAAATCATATTCATTTTGTCTTTATATAACCATTATTTAATTTATTCAAGTTATCTACGTCCTCAAACTTATTAATTTATTTTGTCATCAAATTTCTCATACTCAAGAAAGCAAAAGATTAACCTTTTATTTGAATTTATTGGAATTTATGACAATAAATAGAAAACAAGTGGACAATAATCATATTTAGCATCATGATAAAATATCTTCAATAATTTATGTTCATCAAGCTTGGTTCAAATTCATGGAATCATGTGGATTCCCTTTCATTATCCTTTATATTTCTACCAACATTATAGTATTTAGGAACTTTTATAGTGATGCTTGAACTGGTATCATTAAGCTCATCCATAAGGTTCAAATGAATTCCATCTATTCTTGGTGGAGGATATTGATCATAGATTCATTAAACCATGTACACTTAGATAGTGGTGTACACTGGTGATTTGCATCATCTTGAGTTCCTTTTACTAGAGTTTTAAGTGGAAATTCTAGCCGAGTTCACCAAGGCCATATGTTAAGCACCTAGTGTGAACACAACACTCGGGTGTTGGATGTAGAATTCCAGAACTTCAGTCCCCAATGTATTTTTAATCCCACAATTAGAAAATAAAACCATAAAACAAAATCCTAGAACCAACCTCTATCTTCAACTTAAACCAAGGTTGGAATTTCATTTAGAAATATTCAGGAAGTGGATATTTAGACTTTTCCTTGATAGATCTATCATAAAACATACAACATCAAAGCACTAGACTATAAGAAACAAAAAATGAACCCAAAAACTATCAAAGATCCTCTAAAATAGAAATAATGGAATGCCATAAAACCAACAGCTCATTTCAAGATTTGAAATATAGTGAAAATTGGAACTGGGGAATATGACCTCTTATTTTCTTCAAATCTACCACACCAAGCATCAAACCATCTAATATAACTTCAATAATATTTCCCTTTTGAGAAAAATACATGGTTTTAATGACCCTGACGTCCTATCTCAATTCAAAATTGATGTAGGGAAAAAAATCTCTTAATATACACCCTGATGGGTGAACTTGTACTATAGAAAAGAGCCATGAGGTAATAGGGAAAGTCTTAAGTTATTTCTTATTAATTAAGGAAACTAGAATCTATGATATCACCAATCTCTATGACCATCTCAAGCTTTAAGTGCAACACATAAAATTTGACCTTAACACCTTCTTTAATAATTGGTGTTTGATAAATTGGGTCATTAGATCTTCATTGGGTTCATCAAACATAGGTTCAGTTGAAAAAAGTTAGAATGTATTTAGAACATCCAAACACACGATGATCATTAAATCAGACATGGTAGCCTTTATCAGTTGAGCTCCTCGATCACAGTTAGATTTCTTTGTGAAGATTCAGCATTAAGCAAGGGCTTTCTTTGACCAAAAACATATTATAAAAGAATGAAATATTTCTATGGAGTTTTATATATTTTAAGACCATGAATTGTCTTATGTGATGAATTTATTATGTGATTTTAAATATTACACACTGATATATTATGAAGTTGTAGCTTGTATCATATGAAATTTAAAAGAGTTATGATAATTATTTATATGTTATAAAAATTATTCTTATGAATTCCCAAAGTATTATTGAGATATTGGAAAAAAAATTTTACATAATGACTTGAAAGTCCTTTGATATAGTCTAAGAATAGAAATAACAAAGAAAATTTATTGAGATAAAATGAATTTAAAACCCAAATGAGATTTCAAAGAAAATTAATACATGAGTTTTTAGCTCTCTAGAAAGAATTAAAAATGCATTTCATAAAACATATTTATAATTAAACTATAAAACATTGACAATATTAATTCCAAACCTACATCATTAAAATCTCTTTAAAAATGTATTTCATTTTAAATTTACCACATATAACTAAAATATTTGATCTTAAAATATATAAAAGTTAAATAAAATATCATTTGATCAATTTATCCCTAAAACAATTATTTTCTTTAAATTATTAAAAGAATGATATATTTATATAAAAATGACAATTATTCAATTATTTATCAATTAAACCACATTTTATCATAAAAAATATTAGAATTAGATAAAAAATATGCGGAAAACATGTATCAAGTAAGTCCATATCCCTGGTATGGAGGGATTCCACTAGCTTTCTCTATTATTAGTATTTCGTGGATTCAAACTAGTAGGAATACACTAAGGGGGTCACCCTAGATATACAAGTCCTCATTTTCTGAATAAAGAAAACTAGAAGGAGGGACTACTAGGGCTAAATGAAAATCATATAACACAAACATGAACATATTGTAACAACCCTAGATTTTGTGATTTTTTCCCAAATTAATTCAATATTTTTGACATTTTTCACTTCATGCGACATTGAATATAGTTTTTTTATATAAAAAAACTATGTTTTGATTAATTTATATGAAACAAAAATTTAATCATTAACTACATGAAACAATTATATTAGCTAGAGATATATGTAACAATATGTTGGATTTCATTAAAAATAATGGTGAGTTCCTTTGATAGCTTGTGTTTCACAGGAGACCAAGTTTTAAGGAACAAAAATTTGCTATTATTATTAAAATATTATAGTTATCACTTAGACATTAAAATGGAAGATATGAAGAGATTAAATAAATTAAGAGACAATGGTTTACAAATGTATATAAAATTAGTTCCTTTGGTTAACAATTAATTATAAATGAAAGTAAGAACTATTTGAAAATAATGAAATCCCCTTTCTAAGGAAACTATGTAAAAACACTATCTTATCACAATAAATTCAAAAAAACCAATATTGATGAATGTTTTTAATAAAATTTATATGTTATATATTAAATCAACTTTTTTGAAACTTATCTAATATACTTTATAGG
Source organism: Viscum album (assembly GCA_963277665.1). Lineage (NCBI taxonomy): Eukaryota > Viridiplantae > Streptophyta > Magnoliopsida > Santalales > Viscaceae > Viscum > Viscum album. The sequence goes on from OY728165.1 coordinate 68,771,866, forward strand.
CATAATATAAGAGTAAATCTAAGTATATACATAGAAAGATGTATTTTTATAAAAGGTAATTTTACCTCCTTTTAATGGAAAAACCATTTTAAATAATTTTTTTGACAATTTTATAATTTTTATTTTAATAAATAAAATTTATTTTTGAAATAAAAATATAAAAATTTACTTAGGGTGATTTTTTGGTATTTTTTGTAGAAGTTTCATATTTTGACGAATAATGAAAAATATTGAATTTTTATTCAAAAATGATTTTTCATATGATTTTTTATAAGTTTAATTTATATTTTAAAGTTTTTTTAATATCAAATTAGTTCAATTATTCATAAATTAATTCAATTTGGTTCATTGTTATCAATTTCACTTTGAAATTGGGTATAAAAACTTAACAAACTTTTGAATATTTTTTTACTTTAAAAACCACATTGTCGTCCTGTCTGTGAGATTAAATTAAAATTAATTTATGTCAATTATGTGATTAGAATTTGTAAAAATAGATTCAATATTTATAATAATAATAATTTATAATGTTTAATAATTCCAACTTATTTTTTTTCCAAAAATATTAGTGAAAGTGATTGAAATTAATTATAGCAATTAAGAGAAAAATTAGCATAACAAGGTACCAAACCATAAACGTAAGGCCCAAAAAAACCTATTAACTTATAAAAAATCCATTTTATGTCTATATTTCGACCATATACCTCCTTTTTTCAGTTTTGTACCATTATTGGAGCCACTTTTCATGGTAAAAACATGGGTGGAATTCCCTTTTCAAAAATTTATAAGAATGACACTCCTCCTCCAATATAAAATGACACTCACCCCTTCCAATTATTCACACCTATATAACCCTTTGGATCACCCAAAATCTTCTAAAATAATTTCCCAACATCCCTTTATTCTTCCTAGAATAATTACTTTGTGATTAAATCCAACCAAGGAATCCCTTTGGTGCAAACCAAAAGGAGTTACCCAAATAATAGGTGACATCCTTCCTCAAGATCTTTTGTATTAATTTTATTCTCCACCCAATAAAATATTATTAATCCATATTTACATAATAACCTCAGTATAGTAAATATAATGAGATGTTGTTATTATAATAGTTATTCCTACACTTACACACACTTACTTCTAATGGGGAACAAACTTACTGTTCTATATTTTATAGATTATTATAAATACATATATTATGAATATATATGATATCTATATTATGTTTTAAATTCTATAAATAAGTAAAAAATTACCTAATTCATAGGATCAAGAATAAAAAGTCAAAACATATTCGAAAAACAAAGAAGATATTACCCGAAATGTTACATTAACATGGAATTGTTGATAAATGGGTAATATAAGAACATAACCAAATAATATATGGTATTAGATATAATAATAAGGTTTTTTGGTAGATTTATAATAAAATTATACTTATTTTACAGGGGGTTTGAATGTGTACGAGCAAGGTCAAGACTTAAGGTAAGAGAATTTCTTCTCACTTTTTATTCTCATGAGATACATGCCATATTCACCACTTTATTATTTTGTGTGGTGTATATTATAAACTATTACATATTATATAATTAATTTCCTTTATTTAATGATTTTAAAATCATTAATTTATGTTATTATTTAATGGGGATCACGATTCTAAAGTTACTCAAGTAGTAAGGGTTTTCTTATCTCACTTCTATTTATGTTAGACTTATGCCTTATTCACCACTTAGTTATTTTGTGTGGTACATATACTACATAATAATGTATTATATGATTATTATACTTAAATTAATAGTTATTTAAATATACATTTTATGATCATTATTTCATGGGGTTTATGGTTCAAAAGTTATCAAATCGGTAAAGTAATTTTGTCTCAATTTGGCTTTTTTGAGATACATGCCATGTTATGCACCTATATTTTTCTATGGGGTGTATATAATGACCATTGAAATGTTATATCATGAATATAATTATTTTAATTATATCTTAATCTTCATGTAATTTTATTATTTCAAGGGTATTATGATTCAATGTTACCAAAGTGGTAACAATTTACTACTAGAATCTCATCATTTATCAAGATTATTTATGATTATGCTTCCATTAATGAAATATTATGATCCAAATATCAATAAAACTCATTAATTTTTTTATCCATTGGTTATTAATGATATATTCATGGTTTTTTTACCTTTTTTACACTATTTAGTACTTAAGATAATTAATAATTTTTTTTATGAAAATCCGACTTTATTTCCCATTTTGGTCGGAAATATGTGTTCTTTAAAAACCATGTTTTCCAAAAATGTTTTATATATTTTTTAATATTATTATATCATGTTTAAAAGAAATTTTTACCCATATTTTAAATTTCTAAAAAATGGATTTAAAAGGAATCTTCTTGTTATTTTATGATCAATACAATTTTCTAAACATTTTAAGGTGCCAAAGGAATGTTCTATATGCACAGAATTACCCACCGTCATGACCGCCATTTCCTTGATGCTTACTTTGTATGTTTATGATGTTATTTTTTTAATAAAAATTTTTCCTAATATTTTTATTTTATTTTATGTCGTTTTCAAATAAAATTTTTTTCAAAAATGTTTTATGTTTAAAAATTGTTTTAAATGATTTTCAAAGCTCCCTTTATAAGTTTTCAAAAGGGTTATTAAAAAAAAACGATTTTAATGATTTTAAGTTTTTTTTATAATTTTTCAAAATCATTTTATATAAAAGGGTTTTCAAAATTATTTCAAGCCTTAATATTAAGTTTTCAAGTTTTTTTCAAAGAATAATATTTTTAAAATGCTCTATATTTTTAAAAAGAATTTTTTCTGAGAGAAAAATATATTTTCCTCAAGAAATTTTTTAATTGAAATTATAAATCATTCTTGATAATAAATTTATTTTTGAAATTTTTTAATTAAAATTATTTTAAAAGAAAGGTTGTTTTACTTAATAAATGTTCCATGTGATTTTTCAAAATAATTCTCTATCTAAGATAACGTACTTTGTTATAATTTATGAATATCATTCATATTCTCTATTGAATGGTTTACATTTGGATGAAATGATGTTTATAATACATTTTTATCTTTAAAAGGTTATGTTCTTTTGAAACCTTCTTACTTTCATTGGTTATACTTTGATGAAATGATTATAAAACATATCCATTTTTCATAGGTTTTGAAGTGATGAAACATTAATGATAACCATTTCATTTTATGGGTCATGATATGCTGAATGTTTTGTCATATTGTGGAAAATGCATGTATAATTTCATTATGTGATGGGTGAGACCTATATCTACCTCTAATACATTGGGTAATGCTAAATATTTTATGAGATGAAGAGTTTATATGGGAGGGAACCCCAAGCTCGGAACAAGAGGGTACATGAGAGGGAATCCTAAGACCAAAACAACATGGTGCATAGGAGGGCATCACAAGCCTGAAATAAGCGGGTACATGGGAGGGAATACTAATCTCTAAAAAAGAGGGTAAACATGAGGGAATTCTAAGACCTAAGTGGGTACATGGGTTATTAGCACAAACCTAACATGTTATGAAGGTCTTGGTAGGTAGACTTGACATAGGGTTTTCTATGCTTATGTGTATGCCACAAATTCCATGTCTTATTACTATATTATGTTTTCATGGATTATTCTCTTGTTTCCCTTATGATTTGTGTCTTATTAATTTCCTATATTTATTCCCTGAATCATGTATATTATCTTTGACATAAAGGGTATGATATTTAAATGTTATTATCACGTTCTCATACCCTTATACTCAAGTTATACTTTTGTATCTCCTTTGTTTAACCTTACTGAGCATCTGATATCACACCTTTATTATGTTTCCCTTACCCAGGTCATGAATTAAGGTTTTAAGTATAATTACTAAAGGAGTTTATATTTATCTGAAACATTGAATATCCTTCATCGAGTTATAATTTTTTGTTCCAAGTTTTCAAAGAAACTGAAATATTATGGTCATTAAGCATGTATTTCTATAATGTGATAAATATTCATCTAAAATGATGTAATATTTATGTATGTTAATCTTGGTTCACTATAGTTGGTATCAAAGTAATGGTTTATAAAAACTTTGTAAATTAGGATGAGAAAACTTCATTGAGATCCCTAGGGATATTTATAAGGATATATCTAGGATTGTCTCTAAGGATAAGGAAAAGTATAAGAAAATGTACTAGAATTTTGGTAAATAATAGAGTGAGTGGTTTCTTACAAATACATCCCTTTATATTTACTATAAGTGGATGTGGATATATAAATTATGTAACTAGGGGTAAACAATCCAAAAAGGCAAGTCAGGCCTAACTCGAGCATAACCTGGTACATGATAACAGGACTTGATACACACCTGGTTTGACACTCATAGGGGATATGCATTTGGAATTCACAAAATCTTTACAGACTATCCTGAAGAATTTTAGTAGAAGATTACTATAAATAACGTTGGATAAACCTAAGGCATCATAGATTAAATAAGTAGGAGAAATCATTTAGAAATACTATAAGTATTTTTTCAAGATTATGTGGTTACCCACTATGATGATTGTTTATTAATATATGATTTTTTATTTTAGTCAATATATGGTACATGAAGGAACTATATTAATGGGGAATGAAATTGACAATGAAATGATTGTCCTCCTGAGAAACTGAATGTTATGGGAGATGGAATGAAAAATATTATTGCTATGCTCACAAAGATTTCTCAAGCTATGAATCATGGTAAACATCCAAACAGGTAAAGGAGGGAACAATGATATTTTTAGTCTTTCATAAGGAAACTCCCACTATATTTTAGTGGTTCCATTGAACCATTAGTTGCTGAGAAATGGATCCATACAACTAAAAAGATATTTTCTATTATCCAGTGTTCATAGAAAGAAAATGAAAATCTGGATATCTACTATCTAGAATTTGAGGCATATCAATGGAAGAATCAAATTTTTAATACGAGGAAACAAGATAAAATTGACTCCATAGATTGGAAAAAGTTCAGTAAATTATTTATCAATAATTACATTCCTCATATTCTTTGTACGAAGATGGAAAAGGAATTCCTAGATCTTAAGCAGAAGGATGATGAATTGGTTGGTACCTATAAAGATAATTATACATGTCTTTCAAGGTACTATTTGTGTAATATCATCCATCCTGAAGGAAAAATTGACAAATTATTTGGTTTCCTAAAACCTAGTATTTTATAGGCCTTGACTATAAGAGACTTTAGAAACTATGAAGAAGTTGTTCGAAGTGATATCAAGGTGGAAATAGAGGTTGAAATTTTGTATAAATATCATTATTTTAATGAGAAAAGGGAGATGAAGTTCAAAGAAAAATATAACAACCATGGAAAAAGAAAATGATCCTTCCATTATGCACAAAGTGTGGGAAGAAACATAGAGGGAATTATCTTAAGGGTATTAATTAATATTTTAATTGTGGAGGTGATGGTCATCAATAGGCTAAATGTCCATGCAATGTGAAGAAGTTATCCAATGATGTGAATAATGAGAAAACCCCATAGAATGCACCTATGACACTTTTGTGTTTTAATTGCATGGAGTTTGGCCATTAAGCTAGCAAGTTACCTAATCTATGGACTAATGTGGATGATAATACACAACAACCTCTAAGGAAAAAGGAAAAGGGAAATCTTATGCAATCACAATGGATGAAGTTTATCATGATAAATAGGGAACAATTATTGTACACTCCTTAATTAAGAATTTCATGTTTAATTTTGTATGATTAATCCCTAGTAAAATATTATTGTTTATCATTTAGTGAAGTTTCATGTGATTATATCCCTTTAAACGGATTCTGGATTAATTATATCACATTTTATATTTTATCGGTACAAGGATGGACTCAAGTTTCCAATGAAAATGTTTTGTTATAAGATAAGATCTTATTTAAGGAATAAAGGGTGAATTATATTTTGGAAGGGTCACAAGGTTGATCATTAATGGAATGGTTTATGCTTAACTTCAAATGAGTTTTTATAGATTAAATTATTATCTCACCATATGAGGATTTAGGCATATTGGATAACTTGTGCTAACCTTTTGATGTGATAAAAATAGATGGAATGACCTGTCATTCTATTCATGGACCTTAAGATATGTTATTGCTTCAGGAATGAAAAATTCACCTTCATTTCTTAGAACAAGAGATGAAGTGAAAGTTGATCAAGGCACAAAAGGGGAAGGTTTTCCTAAAATCATTTAAATATATATTTTCATTAAAATTCTTCAACTTTAGTAAAGAGGATCTTGAAACATTTTTTTATCTTAGTACCTTCGTTTATGAGGAATCAAATGACCCCTTAGATCATCAAAAATTTATGGATTTTTGATTTCTAACTTTCTTATAACCATGTTCTCTATAACTCTGAATCAGAACATGATAGTTATATTTCCGTTCCATGTCCATGTTTTCACTTACCACCTATGTTCTCCAATGTGGAAACCTGGTTATGTGTTTATTTGGGTTACTGTTATGTTTCCAACTTTCCCTTTTTAAAGAAAGTTTTAGTATTAATTTTTACGATGTGGGTTTCTATGAAAGGAACTTTGAAGTATTAAACCTTTGATAACCTAGATGAATTTAGAGGGAATAATTCAATTTAAGGGGTGTATAATGTAACACCCCAAGATTTTGTGAACTATTATTTTTTGAATTTATTTAATATTTTTGATATTTTACACTTCACACAACACTGAATATAGTTTTTTATATAAAATTAATAAGTTTGTCTTATGTTATACTCAACACCAAGTTATTTTTTATTATAAGGGGTTGAGGCACATGACCACTTTATTTGAAAAATGCAACGAGAATAAAGTTAGGTGGATACAAAAAAGAACTATAATAGAACACAAAAGAATAAAAACATTTTTGAGTGTGTGATCATACTATGAGAGGTGATGTGTCTACCCCTACCTCGAGGGTGATTTCCCCTCCTCATGGTTTTTGCCTGCATCCATGTTTCATCATCATCAGCATCAAATAGTTCAGCAAAAAATTCCTCCTTTTTGTCTTCATCTCTAGGTATACCATCGCTTTTCTTCCCATATTCATCACTAATAGCTGAAGAAATAAGGTAAAATGAATTATGTGTTAACAAACTCTTATTTACCTTGGATTTTCAATCTTGATAATAGGGGTTTCTTGAAGAAGAACCAGCTGCATTCAGATCCTTAAAATATTTTTTTTCTATTTCCTTGTAGCCTTGAAAGTTTTCTTCAAGGGCTGCCACAACTCTCTCAAAACGGGATGATGAAATTCCCAATTCCTTTGGGATGGTAACATCTGATCCTCTCATATGCTTATCATCAGGGAGTTTACCCCAGCTGTTGCCATAAGCTCTAGTACCTGATTCAACATTCTTTTTCCCAAAATCTAGTGATCTTTCTACTAGATTGGGGATAAATTTTGTAGTAGAATCATTAAGAGAGCTGGTGTCCAACAAGTTTGATCCTTTCAATACAGACACAACACTATCAACCCTAGATTTATTTCCACGTCATTCCTTAGGTTCCATAGAATAAGGATCTTTTGAAATTAAAACACCACTTTGATGGGAATTGGAATCTCCGCTTGGCCCCATTGAATTTCCAGGTGTGTAGTGGTTAGGGGATTTTATCCCCAATAACCCAATAGAGTGTTCAAAAGAACACTGATTTGAAATAAAATAATTTGAAATAGAAGGGAAGGATGATACCATTTCATTTTTATTTTTAGAAGTGACTTTAATCCACTCATTATTTGAGTGTGTATCTTTATTATTAATCTTCTTTGATGTAGAAGTATCTAATAAAATATTCCTATTCCTACCTTTGGAAAAAATAGAGAGTTTCTCTTGTCTGACTCTCTCATCACCGTCAGCCTATGATGAGTTTTCATTCTCTTATTGACTGTCAACATATTTTGTCTCATTTTGATCTCCCAATAAGGATCTACTCAGGGAATCTTTGAAGAAAACCACCACTTCAATCCCATATGTCTCTTTGACAATATCAGCCTATGTAACATTGTTACTAGGGGTTTAACATCTAATCGTGTAACATGAGTGGCCAGTGTTTGGATTTTGCCGCAATCCCTAATCTGCTGTGTTCTCTGACCCATATTCTTACTTCCATCAATTATTATAATTTTAGAGGAAGGTTTAAAGGAATATTCTTTATTAGTCTGTACCTTGGGCTGAACATTAGTCTCTTGGGTAGCTTGTTTACCCTCCCTTATGCAATTTAACTCATCGTGTCCCTTCAAACTGCATCTAGCACAAATTATACTTGATCAATTATTGGACCTTGAGTGTCAAATGATACTAAAAACTTCACAATATAAAGTCATTTTTTCATAAACAATTTGGAGGGTTATTTAATCATGTGGGGGGGGGGTGGATAATACCACCTTATCAACTTGGGTAGAACTTAGATAATTTTCAACTTGAATTCTAGAAAATTGACCAAAATTAACATTTTTAGTATCCATATCTATCCAGATTGGTATGCCTATTGCAGAGGCAATATCATAGAGTATTTCAGAGTACCATTGAACCCAGTTTAAACCATAAAATTTGACCCATACTTGAGAAAAGTAATCCCTAAACTTATGGAGGCTATAGTTCAAGTTCCATTCGTGGCTTCTAAGAGTTCCGGGATTTAAGTTAACTGAGACAAAGCTCTAAGCATGACACTTCAAATCAGCATCGGGGAACAACAGATGAAAAAAAACCTATTCCTAGGGAAATGGATTTTAAGTCTTGAAAACCCCATATAACCACAAGACGATCGACAAGATGTGAAATTTTACAAGGTTTCATACCTTTAGGTAAATAAATCCAAGAAATAAATGAGTTCTTACATATCTCAAACCATTCCCAAATCTCTCCCTTTGAGGCTAATACATGAGTTTCAGTTCCTTTCCTAGCGATGCATTATGGTATACACAACACTATGTTTTCTTGCGTTACAAAAAATATTGAGTTCCTTCGATAGCTTGTGTTACAAGTAAGACTGAGTTTTATCGAACTACAATATGATATTATTATTAAAATATTATAGTGGTCACTTAGCCATTAGAATTGAATATATGAATGATATTAAATAAATTATGAATCTATGGTTTACACATGTATATAAAATTTATTCTTTTGGTTAACAATTTTTTAGAAATGATTGTAAGAAGTATTTGAAGTAATGAAATTTTTTTTCTAAGAAAACTATGTACAAACACCATTTTACATCAATAAATTAAACAAAACACTACTAATGAATGTTTTTAATAAAATTTATATATTTTATATTAATTCAATTTTTTTACCCTTATCCAATAGAAACTAGGAATATGATAAGAGTAAATCCCATTATATGAATAAAAAGAGGTATTTTTTCTAAAAGGAAATTTTACTGATTTTTAATGGAAAACCAATTTTAAATATATTTTTTGAATTATAATTTTATTTTAAAAAATAAACTTCAATTTTTAATTAAAAATATTAAAATTTACTTTGGGTGAAGTTTTTATATTTTTTTGAGAATATTCATATTTGGATGAATAGTGAAAAATAATAAATTTTAATTCAAAACCGATTTTTCAAATGATTTATTTATATGGTTAAATTATATTTAAAATTGGTTTTAATGTCACATTAAATAAATTATAAATAAATTAATCAAAATGTCACGCCCGGACGTCATTTAGAGGTACGACTTTAATTTTAAATTTTTATTACATGAGTTTATATTGTCGGTTTATTTAATTGCTTGGTTGAAGTGTGGGATGAATCGACAAGGGGTTTCCGTAGTGGCGTTGATAAACGCGCGTTGGCCTTACATCGCTTGGCGCGCGAGTAAGGCACAAGCAGGCCGGGTAAAAATTTATTTTAAGTGCGCGTTGATAAGTGCGCGCCGGCTTCACGTCGCTCGACACGTGGTGCCGATGCTCGAACGTTAAATAACCAGATAAAAATTTATTATGGTTTTATTAGTTATTATTGTATTATGATTAATATATTATTTTTATTATTATATTATTAATATTGTTATTATTATTTTTATAATTATTATGGTGTTATTGTTATTATTATTAATGCTAATAGTATTATTATTCTTATTGATAATTATGTTATTTGTATTAGTGTTTCTATCATATTATTATTGTTTTGATGTTATTATTATTAATTTATATTAATTTGTTTGTTTAACTTCTCCCCCTACCGCACTGCCGCCAGACCACCCCTCCGCCTCGGGCCGCCCCTGTTGCACCCGCAGCGGGCCAGCCTCACCGCACCGCGCCTCCTCATTCCCGGACCTCTCCTCTGCTACGCCACTCCAACACCACCTCGGCCGGACTCCGCACCAGCGACGTCGCGCCTCTCCTGTCTAGACGACTGCCAGGACATACCGCTCTCCCTTCCTCCTCCGCCCAGCTGGCGCAACCCCCCTTCCGCTCTCCCTTCCTCCTCCGCCCTGCCGGCGCAAACGCCCTGCCTCTCTCCCTTCCTCCTCCGCCCAGCCGGTGCACCCACCCTGCCGATCTCCTTCTCCTCTGCCGGAGAAGTCATTTTCCTTTTTTTCTTTATTATTTTATTTTATTTTATTTTATTTCATCTAATAGGTTATTAACTTTTTGTTCCATTATTATTATTATTATGTTAATAACACCATTATTATTATTATTATACGATTATTTTTATTATTATTATATTATTATTAGGTTATTATTATTACTATATTAATGTTATTATTATTATTATTATTATCATTATCATGTTAATAGTATCATTTTTATTATTATTATGTTGTTATCATTATTATTGTATTATGTTATTATTATTATTACTATTATTATTAATTATTATTATTATTATTGTTATTATTATTATTTATAATAATAATAATAATAATAATAATAATAATTATTCTATTATTATTATTAATAATATTATTGTTGTTATTATTATATTAGTATTGTTATTATTATTTTGTTATTTTCACTATTATTATTTTTACATTATTATTATTATCATTATTATTATTATGTTAGCAATATTATTGAACCTGTTGTACGATCTTTTGTTTTAGGACCTGTTTGACAGCTCGATACGGTGCGGTCGTTGTGCAATTGGAGTCTTGCGCTGTGTCATTTTTCCGTTCCCATTTGAGGTAGGTGATTCCACACTCAATTATCATCTGGCGAACTTTTGCGTGTTGGTTTAATTTTTTTTTCAGCACCCTGCTAATTAGTTTCCATGTTGGAAAATTAGTTCTGATTACTTTTTAAATGTGCATCAAATTTTCTAGAGGTATATTTATGTGATGCAAGTCCATTTTTATTGTGAAAACTTACTTTGGCTGTTTATCATTATTTGTAAACTGTGCAGTGTGTGAGTCAGGAAGTGCGGATGACACAGTTTGTGTTTTGGCATGTCAGAATATATTTTATTATATAAAGGGGTTTTGGGTGACTTTTTAACCTTTAAAAATTTTTGCGACATGTTTGAAAACTGTTCAATAATTTTTCTTAGTGGTTTTCTTAAATAACAAAGTGATTTCATTAAGTTATGCGTCTAGTTTAAATTAAAGTGTAAGCAGTGTGGTTTAAGTTTTTAAAAAGAAAAGTTTTGGTGTGTGTGTGGTTTTCAAAGAGGATATCAGTGTGCAGGTGACCCGTTTAACTCTAAGTGCTAATGTGACATGTTATGTGAACATTGATCTTTGGGTGAGCACAAGGAGGGAAGCCGGGGTATTAGGTGGGGAGACTAGGACTAGTGAGCTAGTGTTCTGGAGATGACCCAACCCGGTTTCACTGGCAGGTTTGACGATTGCAACACTAACTAAACATATGATATCTGAGGGTCGTGGCCTTCTAAGCCACGTTTTCTGAGGGTCGTGGCCTTCTAAGCCACGTTATCTGAGGGTCGTGGCCGCCTAAGACACGTTTCACCAAGACACGACGTTCTTGGGTCCCACATGCTCTAGTACCCCTTTTTTAGGCCTTTCCCATCCTTTGGTGCCACCAGTTACTTTGCGTGCATAATGATACGTGATATGTCACTTGAACTGCTATCCTAATGTGTTTATTTTGAACTGCTGTCCTAATGTGTTTATCTTGAACTGCCTTTCTTTTAAATCGTTTTATGAAAACCATTTCTTTTGCACTTCTTTCTCTCTTTATCTTAGCATTGCAAATGGTTTGTCATTTGATAGTTGTGCGTGGAATCTTTTCTTGGTGATATCCTGCTGGGCGATTGGTCACACCCTACTTACACCCTTGGGTGTAATTAGATTTGTTTACTTCTGATACAGGTAAGGGTCCAGCTTTTGGGAGCAGTAGTTCAGGTTGTTAGCAGGACTATCTACGTGGCGTTTTGGTGGTGGCTTAGAGGCGGTGTCCTCACACCGGGAGATAGTCCTTAGGTTGGTTTTTGGTCATCTTGTTTTAGTGTTATTTGGGTTTTTGAATACTTGTGAACCAAAAACCTGTTTGGTTAATTACATGTTGACTGTAACCTTTACTTCTGTTTGGTTTACTTTTGTTGGATCCTTTATATGTGTTCACTCGGGTAAATCATTCCCAAATTTTATTTTGATACCCGGGCACTTGTGCCCGCCCGTGGGGATCGGGAACGCCCTTTGGGCCTTGCCGCGGGCTGGGTCGGGCGTCAGTTCGGATGGCGACCCGATTCGGTTCGTGACAAAATGGTATCAGAGCGCAGGTTCGTTGGTGGTTTATGTTATTTGGGATGAGTTGTATTATACATGAGTTGGGTCTGTCGGGGCTCAAAATTCGTGTTGCGAGTAGGGTGCCTGGCCAACACGCCTCGTGACAGATACTGAGTCGCCATGGGATGTCAGGGTGCTTGTTTCACTTATTTTCTGGGTGGGACATGCAGGCTGCAGACTGTACGTGGACACCAGGCAAGAAAAGTAAAGCTTTTATAGGGATTCGTTTTTTCATGTTTGGTTTATTGATGAATGTTTATCTTGTTGGGAAAAAAAATTATTCCCTTTTTATTGATAGGTATTCTTTCTTGATTGCTGCCCTTTTGCAGTAAGATGCCTCCCCGGAGAGCTCCCATGCATCCACGGGAGGAAGCCGGAGAGAGTTCTCCCACGCCGCTTGATCAGAGATTGGTTGAGGCGATGGTCCGAGCCGTTCAGGCTTTGGGAAAAGGGGCGACTCCTGCCCCCGCCCCTATTCCAGCTAGAGGGGAGGAATTTGGCTCCAGGAAGGATAGAGCTCAGGAGTTTCTGAGGAGAAAACCTCCTTCTTTCCGAGGTGGTTCAGAACCTCAAGAGGCAGAGGAGTGGCTTGAAAAGATAGAACGCATGTTCGATTTCCTTGACACGCCTGAGGAAGTCAGGGTGAAGTGTGCCTCGTTCCAGCTGGAGGGTTCCAGTTGCAAATGGTGGGAATCAGTGGTCCAGACTGGGAAGCATGAGCACATGAGCTGGAAGGATTTCAAGGGTATCTTCAACGAGCAGTATTGTCCAGATTTTGTAGCCTTTGATAGATCTCGGGAGTTTATGGAGATTTTGCAGGGGAATCAGACAGTGATGGAGTATGCAAATCGCTTTGCTGAACTGGTACGGTACACACCTGAGATAGTTTCGAGCGAATTCTTGAAAGCTCGGAAGTTTGAGAAGGGCCTTCGACCAGAAATTCACTCCCAGGTTTTCTTGTTCAAGATGAAGACTTATGCTGAGGTGGTCGATCGTGCTTGCATGGCCGAGATTGACCAGAAGGGAAAGTCAGGGTTTTCTGGATCAGTGTCAGGACTTGGCAGTGGCAGTTCATCAGAGAAGAAGAGGAAGCGTGATGAGCAATGGAAGAAGGGTGATGGCAGCTCAGGTCATCCTCCCAGGCAGTTTTCATCTGGGGCTTCTGGTGCAGGGTCCGTTGTGTGCCATCAGTGCGGAAGGGCAGGGCACATCCGACATGTTTTTCCATACCCTCCCAGACCATGCCATGGATGTGGAGTTGTGGGACATCTCCAGCGCTTCTGCAGGACTGCACGCTCTTATCAGAGTGGGGCTGGACCAGTGGCTTCCAGAGGGGTATCAGTTCAGTCAGAGCCGACCAGGACGACAGGATCTCAGTTTGGTGGGCGTGGTGGTAGGACCAGATCGTCTTCAGGGCAGTGCCATATCAGGGCAGAGCCTCAGGCGAGCGGTCGTTCTCAGGCAGGGACCAGGCAACTGCATGCTGTGGATCAGGCACCAGCGGGATCTGATGCAGGGCCTTCGACGGTTCTAGGTACTATTCTGGTTGCATCTTCTATAGCTGCGGTTTTATTTGATACTGGTGCTTCAGTTTCTTTCATATCTTCTCGTTTTGTGAATCTTCTGAACCTACCAACCGAGCTGTTATCGTTTGCTATGGAGTTGGTAACACTGTTGGGGAAAAAGAGGGAGCAAGGCCTTAAGTGCCGATCGTGCGCACTCTCTATGTCGGTAGTCGAGATGGAATGGGATTTCTTGGTCCTTGACATGGACCTATTTGATGTGATCCTCGGTATGGACTGGCTGGTGCGCTTCCAGGCGCACATTGATTGCTATCGGCGCCGAGTCAGTTTTACGACACCAGATGGGACTCCCCAGTTATTTCACAAAGAATAGGATCCTCGGTTGGGACGCGCGAGACCTCTACTCTCGGATCTAGGAAATCTTGCTTATCAGTTGTCGTCGCTCGCGCTGGAGGACGATGGTGGTATTTCACAGGGCGGGTTACCTCGCGTAGTGGATGAGTTCCCAGAGGTCTTCCCAGATGATTTTTCTGGCTTACCCCCAGAGCGAGACGTGGATTTCTCGATTGAGTTGGCGCCGGGAACACAACCTATATCTCTTCCCTCATATTGCATGGCCCCCACCGAATTGAGGGAATTAAAGATACAACTGGACGATTTGGAATCCAAATGATTCATTCGCCCGAGCGTCTCTCCTTGGGCCGCACCGGTTCTATTCGCGAAGAAGGCCGATGGAACCCTTCGGTTGTGCATTGATTACCGGAAATTGAACAAGGTAACCATCATGAATAATTACCCTTTTCCTCGGATTGATGATTTTTTCGACCAGCTGAAGGGGGAAAAGTGGTTCTCCAAGATTTATTTGCATTCGGGATACCACCAGCTCAGGGTGTGAGAAGAAGATATCCCGAAGACGGCTTTCCGAAGTAGGTACGGTCACTTCGAGTACTTGGTCATGCCTTTCGGACTGACGAATGATCCTGCAGTTTTCATGGGGCTCATGAATAGGGTGTTCCACCAATATCTCGACTCATTTGTCGTGATATTCGTGGATGACATCCTGGTCTATTCTGGATCCGAGGAGGAGCATGAGCATCACCCGCGCGTTGTTTTGGGAACTTTGAGGGATCACCGCCTGTACACCAAACTCTCTAAGTGAACTTTCTGGATAAGGGAAGTGAAGTTTCTGGGGCATGTCGTCTCAGAAAAAGGGGTTTCAGTGGATCCCGAAAAGATCAGAGCAGTTATGTCTTGGGAGCAGCCGAGGAATGTGTTTGAGATCAAGAGTTTTCTGGGCTTGGCTGGTTATTACAGGAACTTTGTCCGGGACTTCTCACGGCTTGCCTCCCCCATGACCGCACTCACCTGGAAAGGGGTGAATTTTGAGTGGATCCCACAGTGCCAGACATCTTTTGAGGATTTCAAGCGGCGGTTGACCACCGCACCTGTGCTGACTTTACCGGAGTCAGGAAAGGGATATGTGGTGTACTGTGATGCGTCAGGTACGGGCCTTGGATGTGTTCTCATGCAGGATGACCATGTGGTGGCTTATGATTCTCGCCAACTCCGGCCGCATGAGAAGAACTATCCGACTCACGACTTAGAGTTGGCAGCGGTGATGCATTCTTTGAAGACGTGGAGCCAATATCTTTTTAGGGAGAAGTTTTTGGTATACTCTGACCATAAAAGCCTGGCCTATATTTTCTCTCAGAAGGATCTCAATTTGAGGCAGTGCCACTAGGTCGAGTACCTGAAGGGTTTTGATTTTGATATTGTCTATACCCCTGGAAAGGGTAATGTGGTAGCTAACGCTTTGAGCAGAAAAGTACCAGTGCAGGCATTGAGGAAATCCAGCGATGAGTGGACATTGATGGAGCTCTTCACCCAGATACATTTGGAGAGCTGGGAGCACAGTGGTGGTACTTTCTTGGCTAGCATCCAGTTGACTCCTACTCTTCTAGAGTTGATTCAGCGGGAGAAGCCTGATGATGAGTTGTGTTAGCGATCTATGTAGTTTCTTCATGGTGGGGAGACTCCTTCTGATTGGTCTTTATCTTCCCAGAGGGTCCTATGCTTCAAAGGCTGTGCTGTAGTGCCGTTGTCTCTGCGAAAGGCGGTGATGCAGGATAGCCACCAATCTCAGTGGGCCGTCCATCCTGGTACCACCAAGATGTATTACGATGTTCGCCGTCAGTTCTGGTGGCCAGGTATGAGACGAGACATAGCTGACTTCGTATCCAGATGTTACACTTGCCAGTAGGTGAAAGCAGAGCATCAGAGACCATCTGGCCTACTCCAGCCATTACCCATTCCTACCTGGAAGTGGGATGAGGTCTCCATGGACTTCATCATTGGCTTTCCTCATACACCTCGAGGGAGGAATGCTATTTGGGTGGTGATTGACCGTTTGACCAAGTCTTCTCACTTTATTCCGATCAGAGATACAATGAAGGTAGAGGAACTGGGCCGCTTGTATGTTCAGGACGTGGTCAGACTCCATGGTGTGCTGTCGGCAATTGTTTCTGACAGGGAACCCCGCTTTACATCCCAATTTTGGGGAAGACTCCAGAAGGATTTGGGGTTGCAGATTAAGATGAGCACGTCATACCATCCTCAGACCGATGTCCAGACAGAGCTGGCGAATCAGATTCTGGAAGACATGCTCCAAGCCTGTGTGCTAGATTTTGGAGGCTCATGGGATAGCCATTTGGGACTGGTCGAGTTTTCTTATAATAACAGTTACCAGTCTTCCATCAGAATGTCACCCTTTGAGGCGCTCTGTGGCCGGCCTTGTTGGTCTCCCCTGTGTTGGGCTGAGGTAGGAGAAGCCTCGCTCTTGGGACTGAGTCTTGTTCAGGAGACGTCTGAGAAGGTCAAGCTGATTAGGCAGCGGTTGTTGAAAGCTCAGAGTCTCAACAAGTCTTATGCAGATCAGAGGCGGCGGGATCTCGAATTTTCAGTGGGGGACAGAGTGTTCCTGAAAGTGGCCCCTCGCTTGGGTCACCGTCGTTTGGGGAAGCAGGGGAAGCTGACACCGAGATATGTCGGACCTTTTGAGATTCTTGAGCGGATTGGCATGGTGGAATACAGGTTAGCTTTGCCCTTGCAGTTGATGTCGATTCACGACGCATTTCATGTCTCCCAACTAAAGAAGTACAACCCGGACCCGTCGGATGTGATGAATTGGGAGGAGCTGGAGATAGAGTCCGACTTGTCTGTGGTTGAGCGACCAGTGCGTATAGTGGATTCCCAGGAAAAGGTGCTGCGTGGAAAGTCCATTCCTCTGGTCCGTGTTCTTTGGCAGCACGAGAATGATGAACACGAGACTTGGGAGCGGAAGTCATGGGTTGAATAGGAGTACCCATTTCTATTCTCTGATTAGGCTTTGAGCTGACTTTCCGAGGGCGGAAAGTTTTCATGGTGGGGAGAATTGTCACGCCCGGACGTCATTTAGAGGTACAACTTTAATTTTAAATTTTTATTACATGAGTTTAGATTGTCGGTTTATTTAATTGCTTGGTTGAAGTGTGGGCTGAATCGATAAGGGGTTTCCGTAGTGGCGCTGATAAATGTGCGTTGGCCTTACATCGCTTGGCGCGCGAGCAAGGCACGAGCAGGCCGGGTAAAAATTTATTTTAAGTGGGCATTGATAAGTGCGCGTCGACTTCACGTCGCTCGACACGTGGTGCCGATGCTCGAACGTTAAATAACCAGATAAAAATTTATTATGGTTTTATTGGTTATTATTGTATTATGATTAATATATTATTGTTATTATTATATTATTAATATTTTTATTATTATTTTTATAATTATTATGGTGTTATTGTTATTATTATTAATTCTAATAGTATTATTATTCTTATTGATTATTATGTTATTTCTATTAATGTTTCTATCATATTATTATTGTTTTGATGTTATTATTATTAATTTATATTAATTTGTTTGTTTAACTTCTCCCCCTGCCGCACTGCCGCCAGACCACCCCTCCGCCTCGGGCCGCCCCTGTTGCACCCGCAGCGGACCAGCCACGCCGCACCGTGCCTCCTCGTTCCCGGACCTCTCCTCTGCTGCGCCACTCCAACACCACCTCGGCCGGACTCCGCACCGGCGACGTCGCGCCTCTCCTGTCCAGCAGACCACCGGGACGTACCGCTCTCCCTTCCTCCTCCGCCCAGCCGGTGCAACCCCCCTGCCGCTCTCCCTTCCTCCTCCACCCAGCCGGCGCACCCACCCTGCCGCTCTCCTTCTCCTCTGCCGGCAAGGTCGTTTTCCTTTTTTTCTTTATTATTGTATTTTTTTTAATTTCATCTAATAGGTTATTAACGTTTTGTTCCATTATTATTATTATTATGTTAATAACACCATTATTATTATTATTATACTATTATTGTTATTATTATTGTATTATTATTAGGTTATTATTATTACTATATTAATGTTATTATTATTATTATTATTATCATTATCATGTTAATAGTATCATTTTCATTTTTATTATGTTATTATAATTATTATTGTATTATGTTATTATTATTATTACTATTATTATTAATTATTATTATTATTATTATTGTTATTATTATTATTTATAATAATAATAATAATAATAATTATTATTATGCTATTATTATTATTAATATTATTATTGTTTTTATTATTATATTAGTATTGTTATTATTATTTTGTTATTTTCACTATTATTATTTTTAAGTTATTATTATTATCATTATTATTATTATGTTAACAATATTATTGAACCTGTTGTACGATCTGCTATTTTAGGACCTGTTTGACAGCTCGATACGGTGCGGTCGTTGTGCAACTGGAGTCTTGCGCCGTGTCATTTTTCCGTTCCCATTTGAGGTAGGTGATTCCACACTCAATTATCATCTGGTGAACTTTTGCGTGTTGGTTTAATTTTTTTTTCAGCACCCTGCTAATTAGTTTCCATGTTGAAAAATTAGTTCTGATTACTTTTTAAATGTGCATCAAATTTTCTAGAGGTATATTTATGTGATTCAAGTCCATTTTTATTGTGAAAACTTACTTTGGCTGTTTATCATTATTTATAAACTGTACAGTGTGTGAGTCAGGAAGTGCGGATGACGCAGTTTGTGTTTTGGCATGTCAGAATGTATTTTATTATATAATGGGGTTTTGGGTGACTTTTTAACCTTTAAAAATTTTTGCGACATGTTTGAAAAATATTCAATAATTTTTCTTAGTGGTTTTCTTAAATAACAAAGTGATTTCGTTAAGTTATGCATCTAGTTTAATTTAAAGTATAAGGAGTGTGATTTAAGTTTTTAAAAAGAAAAGTTTTGGTGTGTGTGTGGTTTTCAAAGAGGATATCAGTGGGCAGGTGACCCGTTTGACTCTAAGTGCTAATGTGACATGTTATGTGAACATTGATCTTTGGGTGAGCACAAGGAGGGAAGCCGGGGTATTAGGTGGGGAGACTAGGACTAGTGAGCTAGTGTTTCGGAGATGACCCGACCCAGTTTCACTGGCAGGTTTGACGATTGCAACACTAACTAAACAAATGATATCTGAGGGTCGTGGATTTCTAAGCCACGTGTTCTGAGGGTCGTGGCCTTCTAAGCCACGTTATCGGAGGGTCATGGCCGCCTAAGCCACGTTTCACCGAGACACAATGTTCTAGGGTCCCACATGCTCTAGTACCCCTTTTCTGGGCCTTTCCCATCCTTTGGTGCCACCAGTTACTTTTCGTGCATAATGATACGTGATATGTCACTTGAACTGCTATCCTAATGTGTTTATTTTGAACTGTTGTCCTAATGTGTTTATCTTGAACTGCCTTTCTTTTAAATCGCTTTATGAAAACCATTTCTTTTTCACTTCTTTATCTCTTTATTTTATCATTTCAAATGGTTTGTCTTTTGATAGTTGTGCATGTAATATTTTCTTGGTGATATCCTGCTGGGCGATTGCTCACACCCTACTTACACCCTTGGGTGTAAGTAGATTTGTTTACTTCTGATACAGGTAAGGGTCCAGCTTTTAGGAGAAGTGGTTCAGGTTGTTAGCAGGACTATCTACGTGGCGTTTTGGTGGTGGCTTAGAGGCGATGTCCTCACACCGGGTGATAGTCCTTAAGTTTGTTTTTGGTCATCTTTTTTTAGTGTTATTTGGGGTTTTTGAATACTTGTGAACGAAAAACCTGTTTGGTTAATTACATGTTGACTGTAACCTTTACTTCTATTTGGTTTACTTTGGTTGGCTGCTTTATATGTGTTCACTCGGGTAAATCATTCCCAAAGTTTATTTTGATACCTGGGCACTTGTGCCAGCCCATGGGGATCGGGAACACCCTTCGGGCCTTGCCGCGGGCCGGGTCGGGCGTCGGTTCGGATGGAGACCCGATTCGGTTCGTGACACCAAATTTGGTCATTTTAATTAATTTCACTTTGAAATTGGATATAAAAACTTAGCAATCTGTTGAACGTTTTTACTTTAAAAACCTGCATTGGCATCCCGTCTACGAGATTAAATTTAAATTAATTTATAACACATATATAATTAAAATTTATAAAAATTTATTACATATTTGGAATAAAAATAATTTATAATTTATAATTATTTAAACTTATTCTTTTACCAAAAGATCAGTGAAAGTGATTAAAATTAATTACAGTGATTGAGAGAAAATTATCTTAACAAGAGACTAAACCTTAAACTTAAGGCTGAAAATGATATAAAAACTTGTCCAAAATTCATTTTATTTCCATATTTAGAACCTATAATCCATTTTCTCAGTTTTTTAATATTATTGGTGCCACTTTTCATTGAAAAAATGTGGGTGAAATTCCCTTTTAAAAAATTTACAAGAATGCCACTCCTCCTCCACTATAAAAGTCACTCACCTCTCCCACTTATTTACACATATAAAGACCTTTATATCACAAAAAATATATTCAAATACGATCCCAAAATATCTACATTCCTCCTATATTCCTATCTTTGTGCATAAATCCAACCAGGGAAGACCTTTGGTGCAAACTAAAAGGAGTTAGGCAAAAAAGAGGTAACATCTTTCCTCAAGCTGCTTTGTTTTATTTTACTTATCCACCCCTAAAATATTATTATTATATAATTACATAATAAAATTAGTATAATAAATATAATGAGATTTTTTTTATTATAATTATTATACCTACACTTACACACACTTCCATCTAATGTGTAATGAACTTACCATTCTTGTGTACGATGAACTACCACCTCATAAAACGATGTTGTTCTTTTTTTCATTTACCAACTCTCACGGTTGGAAATAATGATATAAAATCATTTTTATTTGAAATATATGATATTTATGGTGTCATTATTTTTATCTAATTATTATACAAAACATACCTTCATACTTTCCATTTTGTGTAAAAACAATAACTTTCTTTTTGGACGTGTGGACTACCGCCACCTGAAAGCAATGTGGTTCGTTCACACCTTAAATGAAATGTATTAATGATGTGTTTAGTGAAATTATATGATACATATGAAATAATAATTCTACTGAAATAATTTTATACATATACACATATATATTTCATTTACTTTCTTTCTTTCAATATGATAATAAAATGGAAACATCGTTTCTGCATACGTACAACCTACCGTCTTCATGAACTGTGTATTTCATTTCATATTTCTATATTTTATAGATTATTATAAATTAATATATAATGAATATATATTTTATTTAAATCATGTTTTTAATTCTGAAAATAAGTAAATCATGATCTAAGTAATAGGATAAAGAATAACAAGCCAAAAACATATACAAAAAAGTAGATATTACCCGAAACGTAACATTAACATAAAGTTGATAATAAATGGATAATATAAAGACATAACCAAATAATATATTTTATTATATATAATAATATGGTTTTATGGTAGATTTATAATAAACTTATACTTATTATACATAAGGTTTGAACATGTAAGAAGAAATTCAAGGCATAATGTAAGGGAATTTCATCTAGCTTTTTATTCCTATGAGATACATACCATATTCACGACTCGATTCTTTTCTTTGTGGTGTACATACTATTATATGTCATGTTATATCATACATTTACTTTATTTAATGATTTTAAATTATTTAATTTATGTTATTATTTTATTTGGATAACGATTATAAAGTTACTCAAGTAGTAAGTGTTTTCTCATCTCACTTTTATTTCTGCGAGACTCATGCAATATTCCCCACTAATTTATTTTGTGTGGATTATTACTAACCATGAATGTATTATATTATTATTATAATTAAATTTATGGGTATTTAAATATCCATTTTATGATCTTTAATTCATGGGGTTTATGGTTCAAAAGTTATCAAATCGTTTTTTTGTCTCTATTTTCCTTCTTTATGATACATTCCATGTTATGCACCTATATTTTTATATGGGCTGAATATACTACCTATTGGTATGTTATATCATGAATATAATTATTTTCATGATATATTAAGATTTTTGTAATTTTATTCTTTCACAGGTATTATGACTTAAAGTTACCAAAGTGGTAACAGTTTATTGCTAGAATCTCATAATTTATCGAGATTGTTTATAACTATGCTTTTATTGTTGAAATATAGTAATAAAAATCTCAATAAAACTCATGAATTATCCTATACTATGGTTAGAAATTATATATTTATGAGTTTTTACCATTTTCTCACTCTTTAGTATATAATATAATTAAGAAAATGTTTTTATGAGAATACAAATTTATTTCTCCTTTCGGTGATAAATCCATGTTCTTTCAAAACTATATTTTCTAAAAATTGTTTAATTTTTTTTAATATTATCATATGATGTTTAAAATAAATTTTTACCCATGTTTTAAATTTCCACAAAATATTTTTAACAGTAATCTTCTTGTCATTTTCCTATCAAGGTACTTTTCTAAACATTTTAAGGTGCAAAGGAATATTTGGCCTATATGGACTTACCCACCTTTGTGATCATAATTTCTTTGATTCTTACTTTATAAGTTTACAAGGTAATTTTTTCTAAAGAATTTTTTTCTTGAATTATGGATTTTTTTTGATTTTAAGAGGTTTTTAAATAAAAAAGTTTCAAAAAATGTTTTATGTTTAAAATGTGTTTTAAATGATTTTAAAAGCTCCCTTTAAAAGTTTTCCAAATATTTATTTTAAAAGAAAAGGATTTCAATGATTTCAAGTTTTTTTTATAAGTTTTCAAAACCATTTTCTAGAAATGGGCTTCCAAAATTTTTTCAATCCTTCTTTTTTTTTCATGTTTTTTCAAAGAAAAATGTTTTCAAAATTCTTTATGTTTCTAAAGAGATTTTTTTCAAAGTGAAAAAGATATTTCCACCAAGAAATATTTTAAATGAAATGGTAAATCCTTCTTTATAATAAATGGATTTTTGAAATTGTTTTATGAAAATTCGTTTTTAATAAAGGTTATTTTTAAATAAATTTCCCATACGATCTTTCAAAATTATTCTCCATGTAAGATGATGTACTTTGTTATAGTTTATGAATACCATTCACATTATCTATTGAATGATTTATTTTTTTTGATAAAATGATGTTTATGATACCCATTTCCCTTAAATTGGTTATATTATTTTGAAACCTACTTTTTTTCATGGGTCATGCTTGGATGAATTGATTATGAAGCATATCCTTTTTCTAAAGCTTATCATGTGAGGAAATGTTAATGATACTAATTTAATTTCATGGGTCTTGATATGATGAATGTTTTACTATCTTATGGCACATGAATATATGATATCATTATGTGATGGATGGACCTATATATCCCTCCAATGAATTAGGAAATGATAAATGTTTTATGAGCTAAAGAAGGTACATGAGAGGGAATCCCAGGACAGAAAAAAGAGGGAGTCTTAAGCCCGAAATAAGAGGGTACACAGGAGGGAATCCCAAGCTCGAAACAAGAGGGTACAGAGGAGGGAATCCCAAGAAAAAAACCAAAGGGTATATTGGGGGGACTCACAAGCCTAAAACAAGAGGGTATATGAAAGGTCATCCCAAGATCGAATTAGATACATAGGTTATTAGCTCAAGAATGACATGTTTTAAAGGTATTGGTAGGTATCCTTGATATAAGATTTTCTATGATTATGTGTATGCCAACAATTTCATGTCCGATTCTTATGTTATGTGTTCATGGATTATGCTCTTGTTTCCCTTATGATTAATGTATTTTAAACTGCTAATATTTCCTCTATAACTCATATATATGATCTTTGATATGAAGGGTATGTTATTCAAATGTTATTATCATGTTCTCATAACCTAATCCTCATGTTATGGTTATGTATCTCCTTTTTTGACCTTACTGAGAATATGATCTCACCCTTTCTCTTGTTTCCTTTCCCCCGGTTATAAATAATGTTTTAAGTAGAAGTACTAAAGGGGAATATCTTTGTGGGAAACATTTAATATCTTTGACCTACTTTGAATTTTTTTTGAAGTTTCTAAAGACATGAAACAATTATGGTCCTCAGACATGTATTTCTAAAATGTGCTAAATATTCATCTAAAATGATGTAATATCCATAAATGTTAATCCTGTGTCTCTATATATATTCCCATTACCACTTATTAAATACATAAATATATCTTATAGGTAAAATAATCTCTAGATAAGTCTTATACCTTGATCTCATCCATGAGGCCTATCGATGTATTTAGTGGAAATACATGAGCAGAATCATATACCTATTTCTATCCAGGTGTATTTTCGATGTATTCTAGTGGAAAAAAATGAGGATGTTCATATCCCTATTCTCATATAGGTGGATTTTACAGATATTATAGTTAAAACACATGAGAAAGATAATATATCTAATTACACTAAATAATTCTATTGATACATTTGATGGGAAACCATAGAGAAGGATCATATTCACACTTTCTCTTGAGAAGCTCTCTATCATATCCTAATTGATACTAGGAGAAAACTCATATCCTTAATCCCATCCAGAAAGATCATTGAAATATTCTACTTATATCTGAGTATCTTATTAGTAAGGATCTCACTCATGAGGATCACTATCCACATTGTGTGACCCTAACTATGATCAAGGTAATAACCTAGATCACTCATTGGAGTACTTTCTAATGGAATTCCTACCAAGGGAAATGTTAAATCCATGAGTAGACTTGTATCCCTAACCGTTTCAATGATGATATTATCAATAATTTTCAACATATTTCAATAGTAGATCATGAGTTTAACAACTCCTTATAAATAGGATATGATATCTATGGCCATTGTAAGATCCTGAGATTTCAATATATATATTTTTCTTTAAATAATAACGAGTTCTATATTTTTCTTCACATGCATTAAAACAAAGGTAGTGATACATTACTAAATTGAATTAATCATATTTAAAATATCATTATGATATTATATAATATATCTATATATGATATAAAATATTTTAAATTTTTGAATTATAAAATTTTCATGGAATAATATTAGAATCACTTAATGTTTAAGAAGTTCACTTTTAAATAAAAATAGTTGATCATTACATTTTTTATTTTATATTAAAAGTTATATAATTTTTTTAGAAATATAATTGAATAAAAGTATATTTATTTTTTAATTTATAATATCAAAAGTTACTTAGTAGTAATTTTTGAGCATGTTATGAAAATATAAATTTTATTGTTGAAAATGTGGTTTTTAAAAAAATTATAATTTTCATGAATTTGTAAAAATATATGGATTAACTGGAAGATTGTGAAACCATTTTAATGATAAAATATGAAACTAATGAATAAAATTATGCATATTAAAATATTATTTGAACTTAGAAAATCGATGCCCAATATTTTTAAAACTAAAGAAAAAGGTTACTCTAATAATGAAATATGTTTTATAACTTTTCTTTTAACTAATTATTATTTTGTTAAGATCTAGTTATTTATTTTAATGTCACATAAATTTTTTTTTATAAAAATAAAATTCTATCATGAAAATCAGTAACCATTAAAAATTTATCCTATGTATATGTTCAATGTTTAAAAACAATCTTTTATTAAAAAAAACAATTTTATGTGTGTTTAATTTCAAATATTATTTTATTATATTTATAAAATTAATTAGGCTAAATGGAGGCTAAATTCATAATAATCATGTAAAAATTTAGTAATAAGATTCTACTTATATTTTTAGTAAAAAAATAATTGACCTGATTAATATTTAATTACGAGTAATAAGTGTTTGAATGACATATATAATGTGGCTAAAATTTTGATAATTTTAGATGAAATTAAGATCTTGTAGAAGCCATTTGATCGGTTTTAAATTAACACCCACATGTATCAACAAATATTACCCACATGACTCACCTTGTAACGCCCCGACCCTAGTTACCCAGAGTCGGTGTGTTATTACATAACATTGGGATGATCACAAGGGATGAAATCCCAAAATACCGATTAGTTTAGTAGCCTTAGAAGTACTAGATACATTCATAAGTTTTATATTACATAATGAAATAAAAACATCAACAAATTTTTTTCCTGTTTTTAACACACTTATATCTTTATCCTATCCCTGCAGGTCAACCATAAAATACTTCTTCATGTCTAGGGAAAAAGAAAACATAGAAAGGGGTGAGCCCAGATACTCAGTAAGGATAACAATATAGCGGAAAATTTCATAAATAAGCATAAAAATTTAAGACAATGCTTAAGACTAAAAAAAGCCTTTTAAAATTAAAATTCAACATAATATGAAAATTATAAAATCAAATAATTCCATTTACTTATTCAAATAGATATTCTACTAGTCAAATAATCACATGAAATATCAATAGCCACTTTCATAATGATGGAATGCATAATTTCCAGCCTTCATAACCACATAGCCAAGGCCTTGTTCCAAGACTAAAAATAAGATTTTTTCAAGGCCTTGTTCCAAGACACTAGCTTGTCTCATGAGACCTACTGATGCATTGAGGAGCTATATCAAGCTCCACTCGTCACTTACTAAGTCCAATGAATTCCTCACTTGAAAAGGTTTAAACATAACATAGACATTCATATTAAAACTAGCATAAAAATGTCAATACTTTATCCATAAACCATGAATGGTGTAAAAATAACACATACATAGTCAAACATATCAAAAAAACTTCAATACAATATGGAAGTTTGGTATCATGATAAATCAACTTCAAATAATCTTAAAATCCATCAAAGGATGTTGACATAGATGGAATCAAAACTTTTTAGAGAAATATCTCATTCTACTTTGAAATAATTTAAAAGTAATATAATTATAAAAGAAAAAATTTATTTTGAAAATATTATTATAAGCTTGTATGGGAAGCTTTGACGATGATATAACAGAAGAAAATAGCCACAACCATCGTATATGTTAAAAAAAGACATTCTAACCTTAATTTTTTTTAAATGGTCATAAAGTACCATGTTTGGAAAAATAAGGAAATATTAATTTATAAAAATCTTACAAAAAGTAAAAAAAGGGTATAAATGACTTTAACCCATAGTAAAAATGTTTTTAAATACATTTTAAGAAACATGGATGTGGATAATAAAGAGGTCCCAGTAGAAATTAGGTATAAACAACCCAGGAAAACAAAGAGATTGTAAAATTAACCCTTACCTTGTAATTTTCCTTGGTCTAGGGTACGTTAAACTAATGTTTAATAGTTAAATCATTGTTATTAAATTATACAAGAACTATACACATAAATATGATATCATATATGATCCTATAATATTTCTTTGTTAACAATATTTCAGTAGTATCATCATTTTGGGTGTTAACTGATTTGTTTTCCATTATATAGTTGGTTAATTAAGCTATTTTTATTATGGATAGGATGTATTTGATTCATATACAGAATTATATTATGTTCATAAACATTATTTTTAATCATAAAATGAAAATTATTCTTGAATGAATTTGATGGGGAATGGATCTAATCGCGTTTGTGGAGATGGTATTCCGTACGTACGCACGAGTGAAAATATCATTATATTGACGGTGGAATCGTATGTAATTGGATGGTATATAATATATAAAAAATCATAAACATGTTATATTTATTATTTAAATTAGTTATATTCATTATTATACCCATTCAAAATAATGAAGTGTTTGAATAACAAACTACACAACGACGTGGAGACAGTAAGCCGTACTTACACACGTATGGTGACTTTGTCATTTATAGGATGGATAGAATAAAGAATATGGTTATACCATATTTATAATAACATGAGAGTATATATAATATACTAGATTTATTATTTTAGAATGAAAACAACAAAGAAAGAGGAAGTGGAAGAAGAAAAGAACTTGAAAGAGGTGATGAATTATTTACCTCTTCTTCGGGTTCTTTCTTTTGATTTGGTCAAAAGGGCTCCTTAGGTTGGATTTCTGACCAAAATAATGCCTCTATGATGAAGGGAGGAATGTTGGGAGGATATTTGGGCTGGGGTTTTCCAAGACAAAGGTCTTTGGAGGTGTGATTTTGAGAGAATGGGAAGTTCCCTTTTATAAGAGAGGTGAGGGTCACTTTAGGGAAAGCTCAAAATATTATTTTATAATAAAATAATTTTCATATTTTAATGGCTCAAAAATGATTTATTTAGAGGATAAGGTGGGTATGGGTGGAAAAAATCTCAAAAAATAGGTTTTATACAGGTTTAGATCACTATATTAACCTTATCTTTTAGATTTAACTCTTAGTTAAATATTTTGTCATTTACCATGTCTCTTTGTTTTTTATATTATATGGTTAATAAACTTACTATAACAAGAAAAGAGAACCCCAAGTGGTTAATTATTAATATATATAACCTTATCTATGTCTTTTGGCCAAAAATTATTTTTTTAGTAATATTATATCAATTAATAATATAGTATTTGTTTTAAAAACTCAATTATGTCAATTTTTACACTATTTAGTATTTCGTTTTTGTGAAAATCATAACAACATGATTACTTATAAAAAAATATTTAATCAACCCTAACATGTCATATTAACCTATAAAATTAGTTTAATTCATCAAAAGTCTCAAATTACATTTATTTGGATATTTATAATATCAATTATTTTAATCTTTCAGTAATAAGGTAATTACTGCATCATCATTGTGTCATAAATAAATTAAATTATTTAATTTCTAAACATTATAAATAAATTTATATTGTGTAGGAAATATTTTTATATTTTCAATTAATATTTATAGTATAATTTATCTTATGTATAACCATATATTAAAAATAGTTTATTTATTAAAATTTGAATTTAACTCTTTTAACTCTTCTTTAAATAAAATAACAATAAATGTCATAATCTAATCCAAGTGAACCAAAGAGGATCATATTTTATTTATAAGGTTGTTTTTGGTAGAATTAAACTTATCCAATAGAATTAGGACATGTTTTAGGGTAATTATGATATTATTTTTACCCTTAATTACCCTATTTACTTTTAACTGTGGTAAATAAAAGTCAAAATTTACTATTCACAAAAAATTATTTTAATATTATTTAACCAAAGTTTATTTACTGATATCAACCGTGTCTCTCATATTTTTGAAATGAAACTCACAAAAGTGGTAAAATTAGGTTTTATGCAAATTTGAAAATGCTCCTAAGAGGTGGGTAAAAGACAATAAAAAGTTGAGTAAATTTTTATATATCTATACTTATTATAAAATGACTCCAATTAATTAAATTGAAATTATATAGGTATTATGTATCTATTTTAACCTAAAATAAATTTAAATAAAATAAATAATAATTTAAATAAAAAATGCAGTTTTAATCAATAACGCAGTGTTTTTCACTATTCATCAAAAATTGAATGTTTTCAGAAAAATAAAAAAAATTCACACTAAGATAATTTTGATATTTCAAATTAAGAAATAAAGTCCATTTTGAAAAATAAAATTTATAAAATTTTAAAAATCGGGTATTACTATTCATAACGGCTAGTTTAATTGGTCACGGTGTGTTAGAATCTAGAAGTTGCGTACAATGCAAGCTACTGCATTATTCAAAGGGAAACACACCATGGAAGCTTGGGGTCTTACATTATTCCCTCCATCAAATAATCTCATCCTAGAAATTTCTAGAATACTACTGCACAAAAAGATTTGGGTGGTTATTTATCATAAGTTCCTCTGGTTCCCACATTGCCTCTTCCATATTATGGTTTCTCCATAGAACTTTTACCAGAAGAGTCGTCTGATTTCTTATCACTTGTTCCTTGGTATCAGGACTTTTTAAAGACTCTTCAAAATAAGACAAATCATGTTCCTTTTCAATTTCGTCATAGGTGAGTACATGCGTTGGGCCAGTCATGCATTTTCTCAATAGTGACATGTGGAACACATCGTGAACTTTGGAGAGAGTTGGTGGACTTTCCAAATGGTAAGATACAAACCCAATTTGTTCTAGAATTTTGAAAGGTGTGATGTATATGAGACATAATTTACCCTTCTTAATGAATCTTATAACTCCCTTCCATGGAGATACCTTCGAGAAAACATAATCTCCTACCTGAAATTCCAAATCCTTCATTCAGTTATCGACATAGATCTTATGCCTACTTTGAGATGCTTTGCTATGAGTTTGTATGACCATTAACTTTTCCATCATTTCCTCAACATGTTTTGGGCCTATAAGTTTTCTTTCACCAACATCATCCCAACAAGTTGGTGTGCGACATCTCTTTCCATATAACGCTTCATATGGTGCCTTCTAAATACTTGAATGGAATCTATTATTATAGGAAACTTCTACCAGAGGTAAATATTGATCCCACATACCTTTAAAGTCAAGTGATTAGGATCTCAACATGTCTTCTGAGATTTGAATATTCCGTTCTGATTGTCCATCGGTTTGAGGGTGGTAGGCATTGCTCAAACGAAGTTCAGTATCTAGGGATTTCTGAAGAATTTTCTAGAATCTTAATGTAAAATGGGGATCACAATCAGAAACAATCGATTGGGGTACTCCATGAAGTATTAAAACTTCATTAATATATAGTCTTTCCATATGTTCAAGTGGTAGATCTTCTATTATAGCAAGAAAATGTGCTGAATTGGTATGACGATTAACAATGACCCACATTTCATCATTCCTTCCAGAGTCTTTGGTATCCCCATGACAAATTCCATCATGATATTATCCCATTTCCACTCAGGTATGGGAAGAGATTGCATGAATCATCTAGGGTGTTTCCTTCTAGCTGTCACTTGTTGAAAAACCATACATGTTGACACAAAACCAGCAATCTCCCTCTTCATGTTGTCCCACCAAAAATGTTCTTTCAAATCTCTATACATCTTAGTGCTACCAGGGTGTATAGAAAAATTGGACCTATGAGCATCATACAACAATTCCCTTTTTAGATCATGTATATCAAGAACACAAAGACTCTTTCCAAATTTAAAGTTCCCATCTTCATATATGAAGTCACTCAATATCCCATCATTCACAACTTTAATCTTCTTTTGAAACTCCTCATCACCAGTCCAAGAACTCTTTATCCTTTCTAGTAAATATGGTTTGGAAACCATTTGAATAAGTATTGATGTTTCACCTTCCATGGTTATTCCCATATCAATATTTACTAGATCCATGAAAATAGAACCCCTTTAAACTCTCATCTTGTTCAAAAATCCATGATCCTTTCTACTCAAAGAATCTTCCACTTTATTTGCCTTCCCTGGGTGGTAGTGTATAGTGCAATCATAATCGTTGAGTAGTTCAAGCCATCATCTTTGCCTCATGTTGAGTTCTTTCTATGAGAAAATATACTTCAAACTCTTGTGATCAGAATAAATCTCACATTTTTCACCATAGATATAGTGTCTCCATGTATTTAGAGCAAAGATTACAGCTGCTAACTCAAGATCATGAGTAGGATAGTTTTTCTCATGAATTTTTAGCTGTCGTGATGCATATAAAATAACTCTATCATTCTGCATAAGGACACAACCAAGTCCTTTCTCTGAAGCATCACTATAAATAACAAACCCATTGTTACCTGATGGTAGAGTCATGATTGGAGCATTGAATAATATTCTCTCCAGTTATTCAAAAAATTCTTCACACTCTTTTTTCTAAACAAATTTAACCCCTTTATGTGTGATCTTGGTTAATGGGTTAGCCAACCAGGCAAAATTCTAGACGAAACATCAATAATAACATGCTAAACCAATAAAACTACATACCTAAGTTATACTTGTTGGTGCTGGCCATTCTTATATTACCTTGGTATTTGAAGGATTAACAGAGATTACATCCTTAGAGACAATATGGACAAGAAAAGAAATCTCCTGAAGCCAGAATTCACACTTGCTAAACTTACCATATAATTCATTTCTTCTAAGAGTCTTTAGAATAATGAGTAAGTGATTTTCATGATCTTTATAGATTTTTGAGTATATAAAAATATCATCAATATACACCACTACAAAGTCATCAAGATATTCCTTGAAAACTCAATTCATTAGATCCATGAAGATAAAGGGCGTATTAATCAATCCAAAAGGCATTACTATAAACTCCTAATGCCCATACCTGGTTCGAAATGCTATTTTTGGAATGTATTCCTTCTTCACACACAACTGATGATATCCAGATTGAAGGTCAATCTTTGAAAAATATTGATCTCCATGAAGTTGGTCAAATAAATCATCAATGTGAGGTAGGAGATACTTGTTCTTTATTTTTATAGCATTGATCTCCCTGTAGTCAATGTACAACCTCATAGATCCATATTTCTTTTTAACAAAAAGAACAGGGTCTCCCCATGGAGAAACAATCAGGTGAATAAATCCCTTATTACTCAATTCCTTGATTTTTTTATTTAGTTCCACTAATTCCACAGTTTCCATTCTATAAGGTGTCTTCGATATGGGCCTTGAACCGGGAATTAAATCAATAGAAAACTCAATTTCTTATTCTGGAGGATGTCTAGGTAAATTCTCTAGAAACACGTCAACATATTCTTGCACAATAGGTACATAATCCATTTGAACATTCCTTTCCTCACCCATAGTTATTTCATTCTCTTCCTCCCCAATAAATGAATTTAGTTGATCTAGTGGGGGTGGATCTAGATAAGAATTAGGTGGTGATGTTTGTGATCTAAAGATAAGTTACTCCTTATTATCATCGAGAATTGTAACCTCCTTCTTCTTACAATAAATTTTTCATCATGGTCCAAAAGCCAATACATACCATGGATTATATCAAATTCAATCATGGATATGAAGATGAGATCAGTAGATAAAGAACATTTATATTACCTGAAGGGAACTGATTTACAAAACTTTGATACAATGATGATTCCCTTAGGAGTTTTGATTGATAACTCTATTGTTAAATAAAATTGGAAATATATAATTTTCTTAGAAAATTGGGAAAATATGAAACAATTCAATGATCCAGAATAAAATAAAGCATTAGCTAAACTTGAGGAAAAAATTAAATTACCTGCTACCACATCTTTCAAAGCTTCGACCTTAGCAGTAGTGATCGCATAATCTTGTCCTTAATCCTTTAGCCTTTTTTGAGGTATGTTTCCCTGGTGATTATGACATTAATTTTCATAATGACCCTTTTATATATAATTTTAGCATTCAACATTGATAGCCTCTTTTTTCCCCTAGCAATCATGAGCTTGGTGGATATTTTCACCACACTTATAAAAGACTCCCATATCTTCAGGAAAGTACCGAGGTGTTTCTTCCCACATTTACCACAATATGGATATTGATCTTTTTTCCTTCTTCCCATTATTTCCATTTCCAAAGTGTTCAACAGATCTCCTTTTCTCTTTCTTTTATTTAAAGTCATAAGACTTAGAGAATTCCTTTTCTATCTTTATGGTGCATAAGACAATATCTTCGTATGATGAGAAGGATTGTGTGACTAATGATCGATGTATAAATGGTTTTAACCCATAAAATAAATGATCAATATTACTTCTTGGTTTAAGTATATAATCTGTTGCATGACTTGATAACCTTGTAAATTTAGTCTTATACTTTGCGACATTATCATCCCCCTTTGCCTCATACTCAGAAATTGTCTTTCTATATCTGGTCGATAGTCACGAGGAAAGTATTTTTATATGAAAATTTCTTTAAACTCCCTCCATTCAATGTTTGATACTTCTTCATCTTCCTTTGTGTTTTGGATTAATGACCACCATTGATCTACATCTCCCGTGAGACGATAAACTACCATGATAACCTTTTCCCTTTTGCTACTCCCCAAAGCATGAAATATTTTCTCTAAGGAATTTATCCATTGCTCAAATACTAATGGATTTGTACTACCATTGACTGTTAGTGGTTGTTGTCTCATGAAGAAATCTAACATTGATCATCCACATTTTGGAACATGGTGCTCCATATGGGTATGGTTATTATTCATAACCTGAGTGAGTTGTCCTGGTATGGTGATAAACTGATCAGCACCAGTTGCTTCACTAGCTCCACTATAATTATCTTGAGTAGGAGGGAAATCCCTACATGTATTACATGCATTGATATGGTTTTCATTCCTTCAAATAGGCACCATTTCTAAACAATGACATACACTATATTAGTTTGTGAATCACAATACATAATTCTAAACTTGTAAAACACTTAACATAAATTGAATAGTTTATGAATATAATCCATAATCATAAAAATGTTTTCTTTAAGGAAGTATATACTCATGAATCCTTCATAATGGTTTATAAAGAAAATGAGAATTATCCTAATCATATCCATCGGGAGTGTCATAACCCAGAGTGCAGCAAGGCCCGTTGTCGTGCACTAGTTCCCGTTCGAGTCTAGCTCAAAGCGGTGTTTTCAAGTTTTACTTCTAGGTAAATCTGCTCAAGAGTTGCCTCTAACTGCTCGTATCTAGACCGGGATGTATTTCTTGGAAAACTCAAAAAATCTCTACAGTACAAAAATTCTAGGAAATTATTCTATACTAATCCTCAAAGTCTATATTAGGGTAATGTTCTCTAATCAGAGTTTTTCTAAATCTAGCTTCAAAGTTTTGTACCAAAATTCCTCTGATACCAACTATAACACCCTGACCCCAGTTTCCCAGATTTAGTATGTTATTACATAACATTAGCATTATCACAAGGGATAAAATCCCGAAATATCAGTAAATTTAGTATCCTTGGAAGTACTAGATACATTCATAAGTTTTACAGTACATCATGAAATAAAAACATCAACAACATTTTTTCCCTTTTTAACACACTTATATCTTTATCCTATCCCTATATGTAAACCATAAAATACTTCTTCACATCCTGGAAAAAATAAAACATAGAAAGGGGTGAGCTCATATTCTTAGTAACGAGAACAATATAGCGGAAACTTTCATAAATAAGAATAAACATTTAAGGCAATGTATAAGACTAAAAAAATCCTTTTAAACTTAAACTTCTGCATAATATGGAAAAGATAAAATCAAATAATCCCATTAACTTATTCACATGGATATTATACTAGTCTAATAATCACATGTAATATCAATAGTCACTCTTATAATGATGGAATGCATAATGCCAGACTTCATTACCACATAGTCAAGACCTTGTGTCAAGACTATAAATAAGATTTTTTCAAGGCCTTGTGCCAAGATAATAGTTTGTATCATGAGACCTATTGATGCATCAAGGATCTATAGTGGGCTCCACCCGACACTTACTAAGTCCAATGAATTCTTCATATGAAAAGGTTTAAACATAACATAAACATTCATATTAAAACTAGCATAGAAAATGTCAATAATTTATCCATAAACCATGAATGGTGTAAAAATAACACATACACAGTCAAATATATCACAAAAAATTCAATTCAATATGGAAGTTTTTTATCATAATAAATCAACTTCAAACAAGCTTAAAATCAATCAAAGGATGTTGACATAGATGGAATCAAAACTTTTTTAGAGAAATATCTCTCTTTATTTTGAAATCATTTAAAAGTAATATAATTATAAAAGAAAACATTTTTTTGAAAATATTATTATTATCTTGTATGGGAAGCTTCAACGATGATATAACAAAATAAAATAGCCACACCCTCCATATAAGTTAAAAAAAGACATTCTTACCTTAATTTTGTCAAAGAGGTCATAAAGTACCTTGTTAGGAAAATGAAAGAAATATTAATTTATAAACATATTATAAAAAGTAAAAAAATGGTATAAATGAATTTAATCCATAGTTAAAATGTTTTGAAATACATTTTAAGAAACATGGATGTGGATGATAAAGGAGTCCCAGTAGATAATTACGTATAAACAACATTGGATAATAAAGAGATTGTTGAATTAACCCTTACCTTGTAATTTTACTTGGTTGAGGGTATGATAACCTCATGTATAATATTTTAATCATTGTTATTAAATTATACAAGAACTATATACAAAAATATGATATCATATATGATCCTCTAATATTTCTTTGTTAACAATATTTCAGTAGTATCATCATTTCAGGAGTTAACTGATTTGTTTTCCATTATATGGTTGGTTACGTAAGCCGTGTTTTTTATGGATAGGATTTATTTGATTCATATACAGAATTATATTATGGTCATATCCATTATTTTTAATCATAAAGTGAAAATTATTCTTGAATTATTAGGATGGGAAATGAATCTCATCACGTTCGTGGAGATGGTAATCCGTACGTATGCACGAGCAACAATATCATAATATTGATGGTGAAATCATATATAATTGGATAGTATATCACATATAAAGAATAAATAACATGTTATATTTATTATTTACATTAGTTATATTCATTATTATATGCATACGAAATAATGAAGTGTTTGAATAAAAAACTACACCACGACGTGGAGACGGTAAGCCGTACGTACGCATGTATGGTGACTTTGTCATTTATAGGATGAATAGAATAAAGAATATGGTTATACCATATTTATAATAACATCATAGTATATATAATATTCTGGATTTATTATTTTATAATGGAAACAATAATGAAAGAGGAAGTGGAAGAAGAAAAGAACTTGAAAGAGGTGATGGAATATTTACCTCTTCTTCGGGTTCTGCCTTTTTATTGGATCAAAAGGGCTTATTAGGTTGGATTTATGACCAAATTAAGGCCTATACGATTAAGGGATGAAATTTGGGATGATATTTGGGTAGGGTTTGGCTGAGCCAAATGGCTTTGGAGGTGTGATTTTGAGATAAGGGAAGTGCACTTTTATAAGAGAGGCAATGGTCACTTTAGGAAAAGCTTGAAATATTATTTTATAATAAAATCATTTTCAGTTTATAATGGCTCAAAAAAAATTTATTTAGTGTATAAGGTATGTATTGGTAGAAAAAATCTCAACCAATAGGTTTTAGACAGGTTTAGTTCACCATATTAGTCTTATCTTTTAGATTTAACTCTTAGTTAAATAGTTTTTCATTTACCATGTCTCTTTGTATTTTTATATTATATGGTTAATAAACTGATTATAGCAAGACAAAAGAATCCCAAGTGGTTAATTATTAATATATATAACCTTATCTAAGTACTTTTTTCTAACCTTAGATTTTTATGAATATTATATTAATTAATAATATAGTATTTTTTTTAAAAACTCAATTATGTCAATTTTGACACTATTTAGTATTTGGTTTTTGTAAAAATCATAACAACATGATTACTTCGAAAAAAAATTATTTAATCTTCCCTAAAATGTCATATTAACCTAGAAAATTAGTGGAATTAATCAAAAGTTTCAAATTATATTTATTTGGATATTTATAATATCAATTATTTTAATCTTTCATTAATAAGGTAATTACTACATCATCATTATGTCATAAATAAATTAAATTATTTAATGTCTAAAAATTATAAATAAAATACCATTATGTATGAAATATTTTTATCTTTATAATGAATATTTATATAAGAATTTATCTTATGTATAACCCTATATTAAAAATGGTTTAGTTATTAAACTTTGAATTTAACTCTTTTAACACTTCTTTAAATAAAATAATAATAAATGTCCTAATCTAATATAAGTGGACAAAATGGGATTATATTTTATTCATAAGGCTTTTTTTGGTCAAATTTCACTTATCAAATAGAATTAGAACATGTTTTAGGGTAATTATGTTATCATTTTTACCCTTAATTACCCTATTTATTTTTTAACTGTGGTAAATAAAAATCAAAAGTTACTATTTAGAAAAAATTATTTTCATCTTATTGAACCAAATTTTACTTAATAATTTCAATTGTATCTTTTGGATTTTTGAAATTCAACTCACAGAACTGATAAAATTAAGTTTTATGAAAATTTAAAAATGCTCTTAGGAAGTGGGTAAAAGACGATAAAAAGTTCAATAAAATTTTATATATCTAAACTTATTATAAAATGACTCCAATTAGTTAGATAGAAATTATATAGGTATTATGTATCTATTTTGACCTAAAATAAATTTAATTAAAATAAATAATTATTTAAATGAAAAATTTGGTTTTAACCAATAACAAAGTGTTTTTCACTATTCATCAAAAATTGAAAGTTTTCAGAAAAATAAAAAAAATTCACCCTAAGATAATTTTGATATTCCGAATTCAAAAATGAAGTCCATTTAGAAATATAAAATTTATAAAATTTCTAAAAGTGGGTTTTACTATTCATAACGGCTTGTTTGGTTGGTCGTGGTGTGTTAGAATCTCGAAGTTGCGTACAATGCAAGCTATTGCATTATTCAAAGGGAAACGTAACATGGAAGCTTGGGGTGTTACACACCTAACTTTCATGTCTTTCCATTATCACCCCTTAATTACCATTATTTTCCCTAGAAAATTCCCTCTTCCTCTCTTTTAATAGGGTGATCACTTCCACCATTTCAATAATCTAATACTATTTAAAAATTTCCTTTGAACCCCTGACAAAATTTAATCTCCCAGAATTCCTTGAAATTATCTAATTCCCCTGGTCACCGTAAATTAGATTAAGTACCTCAAATCTAATGCCTTCATCAAGAGGAGTTCAAGGTCTCAACATAGGCATCACGTCTTTCTTAACGTTTCTTTCTTATTATTTCCTTTATCAACCAACCACAAAAATAGTATAATAATAGCCTTATAATAATTAGTATGTTGATATATTATTATAATAATGGTATAACCATTATTTTTTCTCTTAAATCTACTAAAAAAACATGAATCGTTGTTAGTGCATGTGCACAGATTGCTACCTCAATGAAGCGATGGTTTTGGTTTTTCATCACCATAGATAATGAATGGTCTTAATGATAAATTTTTTGAATAAATTTTATTTATATAATTTATTTATGATTCATATATTACCACTCACTATCCACCTTAACCCCTCTACTCAATTGAGTAATAAGAAATGCTAATCGTGCGTTGTACGCTTTAACGCCTCCATGAATATATATTTTTTCGTTTAATTATTTTTTTACTTTTCTATAAAAAATAATGAAATATGGTTAAAAATCATAGAAAAATAAAAATAATATCATTATAATTATGTTATAATGATATTATTTCAAAATAAACACCTCTTTAACCATACACACCAATCAAGTTAAAGCATGTTCAAGTTTGGGTCAACTTGACCACCTACTTGAAGAATTATATGAAATTATGTCATTGATGATTTTTAAAACATAATTATAGGTAATATATTATATAAAATTTTAAATAATTATTTTTATTGGTTCTAGAATGTAATTTGTTTGACACATTAACTAAAAAAACACCCTTCATTGGTTGAAAATCACTGAAAAATTTTCATTATCTATTTCATCTTATAGTAAAAATATTAAAGTTCTCAAAGAAGGAAATTTAAACTTTATAAATAATTATAATTAATCTATTACTTTAACCTTAATTAAATTTTAATTATTAACTTTTTAATATGAATAAATAATTACACTACTCATACAAAACTACTATAATTGATCTAAACTATAAACACCAAATGTGGAAAAATAGGAAAACCCATAACAAATATACATGT
Organism: Viscum album; assembly: GCA_963277665.1. Classification (NCBI taxonomy): domain Eukaryota; kingdom Viridiplantae; phylum Streptophyta; class Magnoliopsida; order Santalales; family Viscaceae; genus Viscum; species Viscum album. Next base: position 68,812,258 of record OY728165.1, read on the forward strand.
ATATAAGGAATGTAAATGGAAAATATAAATATTTTTTTGTATTAATATATTTATTAAATTATTCATTAATATATTTAGGTTTTTTATACAGGATCATAGAGTGCATCTGTCTAAGAAGAGAAATAAGTTAAGGGTTTCAACTAAAAACTTCATTCTATGAGACACATGTTCTTTTATGCACCTAGTTTATTTTAAATGGTGTATATACTAGAAATTTGATATTTAATATCATTTATTATCATTATTCATATTATTTTAACTTTATATTTAATATATTTTTCTTTCAATTCGTTTTTATTATAATTTTCTAAAGTTGTAAGATATTTTTGTCTCAGACTCCCTTTATTGAGACACATTTTTCTTTATGAAATAATTTAATTTTATATGGTGTATATGACTACCAATTTTTATTTTATCATGAAATATCATTTATTCATGGTATTTTATGATTATTTTAAATCTATTTACCCTTTAATAATTTTAGTCAAAATGTTACTCATTTTGAAACTGTTTCCTCGACTCAAGTTCTTTTTCCATGATTTATAAATTCCATTTTTGATTTTTATATTAAAAATATCCATTATCCTACCAAATCATTTTTAATATTTTTTATTTAATTTCCATTTGAGAAAACTAACCACTTTTAGTAAATATTTTCTCTTTTGGGGATCACATTCCCTTTTAAAATGCACCAGTGAAAGGAAGGATTACCAACCTAAGCATACAAATATTTTTATTTCATATCCCTGTTTAACCTATCAAAATTATTTTCTATAATATTTCAAGTGATATTTATAGTTATCTTTACCTCTTATAAGTAAAATATTTTAATATCTTTTTCACTATCCGGGTTTCACAAAATAATTTTAACATATTTTAAATATTTTTTTCATGACTAGTTTTTAAAAAATGTATTTTTTTAAAAAATGTATTAATTTTTTCTAAAATTCTATCTTTTATTTTTTCAAAAAATATAATTTTTAACTACCTTTAATTTATTAATTTGTTTAAAATGGAAATATTTTAAATGTTTCTATATGGGTTGATTTAACCAAAAGGAATATCTTTTACACATTTTTGTGTGAATATATCTTTCCACTTCCATTTTCTTTTTTTAAGAGACTTACACTCAACATTTTCAAGTTAAAAAATTGAATTCTCATTCTCATGGTTTAATAAAATCTTGATTCTTAAATTTTTTCAATGGAGAAGGGAAATTATTATTTTCTAATAAATTTTTCTATTGATTCTAATAATGTTCACCATCTATGTTGTATAATTGATCTTGGGTAATATTTAAATAATACCATCCACCTTATTTTTCTATATGGATTGTAAAATTATATTTTATATCTATGGTATTATCCATAACTATTTTTATCTTTCCTAATAATTCACTTTTATAGGCTTGATTTACTTCCAAGTAATTTCCTCTGTGAATGCCCTATACTCCACTAATTGATTGAATGGTGTTCACCTAGATGTGAAATACATAAATTGATTAGATAAATTATTTTCTAAACCATATATCCATATCTTATATGATGTAGATACCATATTCATAATCATATTTTTTGAGTTGTATTTACCTATAATAATTATTAAATTCATCGGATGCCCATTTATTTTTCAGGGGTTTATCATGTCATGATTGTTTATGCAATCATGAATGCTTCCTTAAGGAACCACTTGAAAAGGAAATAAAACCCATTTTTTTCCTTGGGGTTTTATGACATGTTGATTGAAATCATATGGAACACATATCTATGAATTTTTAATTATGATGGGTGTATACAAATAGCACTACAATGTATTGGGAAATGTTAATATCTCATGAGAAGATTTGTATGGGATTAAGAAGTAAATTAATCCCTTTTGATGTCCTATAGAGTTATCATTGTCATATGATAATGGACTAGGGATTAATATTGGAATAAAATAATTATGGACTAGGGATTAATCCTTTCTATATGCTTATGATATCATGGTTATGTTTTTGATACATTCAAATGATGCCATGATGTTATGTTATGATCATTTTTTAATCCATGTATTTATGATAATTTCTCTTTATTCCGTACTATCAAGATTATGATCATTCACATTATGATATCATGTTATGAATCATGTATCTAATTTTATGATTTTTTATTATGTTACCTTTACCGTACTTTTAAGATCACATTTTCTTTATGTTTACATTTATCTAGGTTATGAAATAAAAAATTAAGTATTATAATCCTAGAATCTTATCTTGTGTGAAGAATTTATGGGAGTTTTTGAAGTCTCATTGGGGATTTATTGGCTTCTTTTATAGTAAAAAATGTCCATTTATTGAGAGGAATTTATATTTAATAGTTTATTCTTTGTCCAAGCTTTCTAAAAATATAAACTTAATGGTGATTGGTTTTTAAATGTGATAAATATATTGTAATCATAGTTGAGTATCGAAGCTAGTGTTGTATGTTATGTGTTTTCAGCACTAGATTCCAGAGCACAACCCTAGAGGCTCTATAGTTGGTATCAGGGGAGTGTTTAGATAAATTTAGATTCTAGGTTGTTATTGGTTGAGGAATATTTAAAATTTAAGAATGAAATAAAGGGTTGATCAGTTAAGAATTATCTTGTTTTCAATGGTATAAATAAACCTTTAGGTTGTAAGTGTTTAATATTTCTTGATACTTTTGGGATTGATAAAAGTTAGATTTAGTGAAAACCATAAGTATAAGAATAAGTGAGCCTCTAGAAATTTTAGTAAAGTAGAGATTGTGTTATTTTTCTATCAATACATTCCTATTTGGATATTAAAAGTGGATGTGGTTTTGGTACATATTTTCCAAGGGATAATAACCATGAAAAGAGTTGGTGAAGTATATTTCGACCATTATTCTATTCTATGGGGGATGATCCCTTACCATGAACCAAGTTTGACATTATTGGGGGATATTCTTGTGTTAATTTACTTATATTTATAAACCATTATGTTGTATTGAAACATATGATTTTATGTGAGTTTACAAGATTAGAGAACCTAATATAAAAATGACTACAAATAACCAATATTGAAGCAAAAATACTCATAAGTTAGTGTAACGACCCCAAATTTCATTAATGAAAATTCATCTTGATCTAATTAAATATCTTATTATGTAAAATGGTTATATAACATATGAAAATTCATCTTGAACAATGATCACATGATTAGTATAAATATATGGATTTAACAAATCCAATTTACTCAGACAAAGGAAGAAATGGATTCATCAAGTAGACTTTACCCATACAAAGCCAATTTGTCAGAGCTCGGAAAGGAGGTGGAATCTGGGCTTCTCTCTTGACCAAGCCCAAACCGAGATTCAACATGTTAAGATTGAACATAGTCGCCTATGGGAGAAGTGGATGTTGATAGAGATTACCATGAGAGCGATGTTATCTGAGCCACCCCAAGAGTCTGTCACCATCACATACCTTACCCTTTGGTCTTATGTGAGTGTTATAATGGGTTATATAACAATACCATAGCACTATTATTATGTGCATTAGTTTTTTATATAATAAATAATATACATTCATTTTATTATTGTTACTTTGTAAATAGTTTTTAAAGCACAAATAGTATTTTTAGTTAATATTAAAATAAGAAATATTTTTAGATAAATTAATCTATTTTTGAATTATATAATATTTTAATAAAATATAATTATTATTAAATTACATTTTATTACGTATAAATGATTGTATAATTTTTATAAATACAATTGTTATTTTTATTAAGGCTTGAAAGCAGTTTGTGTCAAAACCCACGAATTTTTGATAAATGTCAGTTTTTATTTTAAAAGTAATAATTCACATATTTAGAAAATTATTTGGATAAAATTAATATTAATTTTTCAATTAGGATGTTGAAATCATACAATGGTGATTTTTTTATAATTTTCTAAGATAGTAGAATTCTTGGGTAAATACTAAATACCATTTAAATATATAATGTGTTTTATGACATCATAAGGACCCAATAGTGATGTAATAAAATACAATAAACATTATTTTTAGACAATATATGTTTTAACATTTAAATAATGTGATTTTAGGTTTGTTTTATTTATTTTACAAAGCCTTAGTGGACCCTCCAAGGCTTATAAAACATTTTAACTTTTTAAATTGATTTCCTTGAGAGTGTGACCCACCTCCACATAAACAAACCTATTATTTTAATAATCTAGGCCATTGGACTTATAAAATATAGTTTTTCACTCCCCTTTTGCAAAAACCATGGGAAAAAACTATGGTCTGGTTTGTGGTTTTGATTAGTTTAATGTGTGGTGTCCCAAACCTAAATAATAAAGAATTATATCTTCTTTCCTATATAAACCCACACAATATACCAATTCCTCTTCAATAAATTCCTTTGGAGGTCATCCAACCTATGCCCTCATCTCTCTAGAATCCCCCAAGGCACCCCAAGCTCCCAAGAATCCTCTCTATAGCCCCTCCCAAGCCTTTGAGATCACATTTCCAAGTAAGGGATTCCTTCCTTTGTCATTTTATCTAAGTTTCTTAATATTATTATGCCTTTTTATTTTCAATTATAAATGTTTGGGTATGATTTAAAACCACCCATATACGGTAATATTTATGTTTTAATGATTATATATCCCTTTATCTCTCATCTATTCCTTCCATGTATACCCGTTACCATGTCAAAATTCTGTAAGGGATTCCTTCTTTTCTCATTTTATCCAAGTTTCTTAATATTGTTATGCCCTTTTATTTTCAATTTTAAATGTTGGGGTATGGTTTTATACCTCCCCCATGCTTCCATTTTTATTTTTTAATAAAGAGATACCCCTTTCTATCCAATTAATTCCTCCCATGTAGACCCGTTACAATGCAGAAATTTCGTAAGGAATTTCTCTCTTCTCATTTACATTCAAGAAATTCTATTGTATTATGAATCTAAATTCCATAAAATTTGTCGGGTCATGTATCTATATTACCCCCTTACTATCCATTTCATTAAAATATGATGAGACATACCTTTATCTCTCATCAATCATTTTTATGAATTCTTATATCACGCTGTTATGCTGCCAAAATTGCACCGTGACTTTCCAAGCCAAAGTCTTTGTGTAGTGAATACCATGACCATTTTTATATAAATGGTGTTAACCTCTATGAACATTTACCTATTGATTATATATTTTCAGGTATGTATTCCACATTCCTTTATCATGTAATAAAATATGATGTTGAATGATTCGATGTGGCACACTTATGCATGAAATGAAATGATTAAGAGGGGTGCACCCTGATAGCACTCCAATGCATTGGGTAAGTATTAGTATCATGATACATCAAGTGAAATGAGGGTTTATTCATTATAATTCAAGTACAATTAGGGTTTAATCATGATCCATGTGCAATTATCCTTGTCTCATTATTATACCATGTTAAGTGTTGTTTCCACATTTCCATGTTATGATAATAATGTTATATCATGCCTTTATGTTCATGTTTCTCCTGCACTCCATTGATATTCCTATTAACTAAAATGTATTTTAATATTCATTTTATACCTTTTTTACTCCCTTACTGGGCTTTATAGAACATCCTTTTCTTATGAATGTCCTTATGTTACCCCATACAATTCTAAGTACGAGGAAATGTAGTGGTCATGTAAAGGAAGTTTTCAATAAAGATGTCATGTTTCATGTTTTAAGTCATTATGTAATGTTCCTATGCTCCAAATACACTATACCTCTTGATATTATATGTATTATCAAGTGAAGAATTTATATAATAAATCATGTATAAATGTGTAATAAAAGCAAGGTTGTTATAGTTGGTATTAGAGAGAGGTTTAGTTATTTTTTGGATTAGGATTATAAAACCCTAATGTATCATTAAATACAATACTATGTATAATAAAGACATACCTAATTTTGGTGAGTATTGAGTAATTTTTTTTATCAAGCAAATATATCCCTATCTGGATACGAGTAGGTAGAGGCTGCTCTGGCACAAATGTACCTAGGAGTGAAAAATATAAGAAGGAGTTTCGAGTTTGACCTAGGGTATCCTGGTATATAACAACGTGCCTTGCTGAACTCTTGGTTATGACACACCTAGGGGATATGCTTTGGTAAATTCATAAACTTAGTAAAAACCATTATTAAGGGAATAAAAAAATTCCCCTAAGAATATATGTTAGAAAGTAGATCATGGATAATATAGAATAAAGCCTATAGATTCAAAATTTAAGAAAATAAAAGTTATTTATAAGTCATATATTTTTTCCTTGGATTTCACTTTATAATTTACCCATAACTTTCCTATTATTCCAGACAATGGATGGTAATAGGAGGAATCTGACTAACAACTGATGCGAAGACCAATGTGATGACTTTTCTAATGAGATGCCCAATCCCATGAGAGCAGGAATCACAAACTTTGTCATGATACTCTCTTAGTTAACTCAAGATTTGCATAGAAACATGGGTCAAGAGGAACATTCAACCTCCCCTAATAAAGAACAAGTTACTGTCATGAGCTTCATGAGACAAAGGCCTCTTACTTTTAATGGATCATCCGATCCCTCAATCGTCGAACAATTGATCAACTGCATTGAAAAGATATTCTCCATCCTTTAATGTTACGAATAAGAGAAGGTTCTTCTGGATACTCATCGTATGAAGGGTGAATCTAATCAATGGTGGACATTGATAAAAAATACGAATCTTGAAGAAGATATCGAGGCATTTGAATTAAAGGATTTATGGAAAAAGTTTTTTGATAAATATTTTCCTCACACCCTCCATTTTAAGATGGAAAGGGACTTCCTTTCCCTCAAGAAAAAAGACGATGAATCCATCTAAGTGTATGAGGAAAAATTCACAAGTATTGCATGATATGCCTCCAGCTTTTTCATTACACCTGAATACAAGGTCGGCCACTTCTTTGGTGGGTTGAAACCTAGCCTACGGAAAGCCTTGGCGATCAGTGACTTTGACAGCTATAAGGAAATTGTTCGATGTGATCTCAATGTAGAATTGGAGATCAGAGAATATCAGGGGTATTATGGGGATAAGATCTATAAGGTGGACTTCAATTATAGCAGGTCGATGGATAAATACAACAGTGATAAGAAAATCCATCACCCCACTTTCCAAAGGTGTATAAAGAAGGACCCCGAAAATTGCCTGAAGGGGACGAGAAAATGATTTAGGTGTGGAAGAGAAGGTCACCTAGACATTAACCACCAACAAGAAAAACACATAGATGTGACATAAGAGAGAAATGCTTCATTTGAATCTGAAGGCATTGTTTATTTCTTCAACTTCCAAGTAACATGGCATCTTACAAATGAATGCCCTAAGACAAGGGTTTCTTAAGTCAACCAACAACCTTCAAGGTAGCAAGGGAGATATTTTTAGATCACTACCGCTGAAGTGAACCCTGAAAATGAAGTGGTGATAGGTATGATAGTTATTCATTCATGAATAGTGAACACAAGTTTTGATTCTGGTTCTAAAAATTCAATTATATCCTGAAAGTTTACTAGAACAATCCCAACACTACCATGAATCATGGAAGTAAAGATGTCTGTGAGTACAGAAAATGAGGCAATCATTGTATCCCATGAATATAATCCTCCCATATCATAATCGGTGGATTGAACTTCCCAAAAAACCTCATCATACTACCCCTTATGGAATTTGATTCAATTATCGACATGGATTGAATTTCTTTATATAGAGCTAACATAAATTGTTGTGAGAGGGAAATCACTCTCCATATAAAGAATCAACCCCCTATTCTACACAAGTGTAAAGAGTAAGATGAATCTTCTCTAGCACCATCATCTCAAGCATGGATACTAAGACCCTATAAGAGCTTTTATCTAGCTCAGATGATTGAGTCTAAGGAGGAAACCATCCTTAATGACATGCCTATTGTGATGGAATTTGATGAAGTGTTTCCTGAAGAATTTTCTGGTCTTCCTCCAAGAAGAGATTTTTAATTCTCAATTGATTTTATACCTAGGGAATTTCCAATATCCAAGACCCCATATTGAATGGCTGTTGTAGAGCTTGAGGTTCTGAAAAAACAACTACAGGAGAATCTGGGTAAAGGATTTATATGTCCAAGTGCTTCACTATGGGGTGCACCAGTCCTCTTCATCAAGACCTTTGCATCGATTATCGTGAGCTTAATGAAATCATGATAAAGAACAAGTATCCTCTTCCATGAATTAATGACTCATTCGACTAGCTCTGTGAAGAAAAATACATCTCCAAGGTAGATTTACGGTTGGGATATTATCATGTATGGGTGAAGAAGGAAGATATCCCCAAGACTTCTTTTCATATGAGATACAAGCACTATGAAAGAATAGTAATTCCTTTTAGACTCACTAATTCTCCAAAATTATTTATGGACATGATGAAGAGAGTCTTTAGAGATAACCTTGAAAAATTTGTGGTAGTCTTTATAGATGATATTATAATATACTCCAAAACCAAGGAGGATCATGAGGAGCATCTAATAACTGTACTAGACACCTTGAAAAAGGAGAATATCTATGAAAAGTATGACAGGTGTGAGTTCTGGTTGAATGAGGTCTCATTCTTGGGCCATATCATCACAAGTAATGGGATATTTGTGGATCCCTCCAAGAAAACTGCAATTGAGGGATGATTGAGGACAACATCGATAACAGATATCTGTAGATTCTTGAGGTTAGCTGAATATTTTCTATGATTTTTGATAAATTTATTATGATTGTAAAACCCTCTTACCAAGCTAACTAGGAAGGGAGTCATGTTTTCTTGGAGTGATGAATGTGAATAAAGCTTTAAGAAGTTGAAAATAAGGCTTTTCACTCTGCCCATGCTCACATTACCAATGAGTGGAGAATCTTTTGTGGTATTTAGTGATGATTTGAAGAAGTTACTAGGTTTTGTGTTGATGTAGAATGATAAAGTGATAGCCCATGCTTCAAGGCTTCTGAAAATCCATGAGCAAGACTATTCCACGCATGATCTGGAGTTGGGGGCTGTGATCTTTTCATTGAAAATCTGGCGGCATTATCTCTATGGGGAGAAGTGTGAGATATATACTAACAAAAAGAAAATAAAATATATTTTCAAACCTAAAGAGTTTAATATGCTCCAACAAAGATGTATATAACTCATCAAGGATTATGACTTCTCAATACACTACCATCTCGGTAAGAAAAACAAGGTGGATGATGCTCTAAATAGAAAGGATCCTGCGTCTTTATCAATGATGAGAATTGAAAAAGATCCAATTTTATTATATTTACAGAGGATGGACATGGGAATCATTTAGGGAGGAACATCATAAATCCCTTCTCAAATGATTTCTCAACCTTACCACATGGAGAAAATAAAGGATGTTCTAAGAAAGGATGCGAACATTTTGAAAAGGGTGGAAGCTATTAGAAATGGAAAATCGTCAGAGTTCATGGTTGTAAAGGATGGAATTGTGAGATTTGGGTCACAATTATGTGTACCATCCAATATAGAGATAAAGAAGGAGCTTATAAATGATGCACATAGCCCAACCTTCTCTATTAACCCAAGGAGAACAAATACGTATCGAGATCTCTGAGAAAACTTTTGGTGGGATAATATGAAAAGGGAGATGGCTGAATATACATCAAAGTGCCTGGTATTTCAGCAAGTGAAGGATGAGAGGAAAAAGTCTAAGGGGATGATGCAACCATTACCCATACCAACATGGAAGTGGGACAAAATTACCATGTACTTTGTCACTAGACTTCCAAGGACATCCATAGGAAACAATGCTATATGGGTCGTTGTGGATCGTCTTACGAAGACAGCTCACTTTATCAAGATTCAAGAGGAATTCTAATTAGATCAACTTGTACAGATTTACATCAAAGAAGTGGTAAGGTTGTATGGAGTTCCACTATCTATTTTATCTGATCGTGATCATAGATTTACCTCAAAGTTTTGGAAAAGTCTACAATATGCTCTAAGCACTGAACTAACTTTCAGTACGTCCTATTAACCTTAAACTGATGACCAATCTGAGCAAACTATTCAGACACTGGAATATATGTTAAGATCATGTTCTATGAACTTCAAAGGATAGTGGGACCAAAATCTTCCACTGGTTGAATTCTCCTACAATAAATGTTTCCACTCAAGCATCCAAATGGAACCTTATGATGCCCTTTATGGGAAAATGTGTAGAACACCAATGTGTTGGGATGAAGTCAGTGAGAATAAGCTGCTAGAACTAGAAATGGTCAATGAAATGGCGGAGAAGGTGAGAACCATTCAGTAGTATATTAAGCCAGCCCAATGTCGACAGAAGAGTTATGAAGATAACCTTCGATGAGACCTTGAGTTAAAATTTGGAGACATGGTATTTATACGCATATCTCCATGGAAGAAGGTCATGTGGTTCAGAAAGAAAGGGAAGTTAAGTCCTAGGTACATTAGACCTTTTGAGATTCTTGATTGTGTTGGGGGTATGGCCTATTGACTAGCACTTACACCTTCTGTGGCCAAAGTACAAGATGGCGTTCATGTATCCCTCTTAGGGAAGTACATACCAGACCCTTGACATGTACTCTCTTTAGAGATAGTATAGTTAGAGGATGATCTTTATTATGAGGAGAAACCAGTAAAGATCTTGGATCATAGAGATATAGTTCTACGTAACAGGACAACCCATTTGGTCAGCTTACTATGAAGAAACCACAAGTATGAAGAGGAAACATGGGAACTGGAGGAGGCAATAAAGGAAAATTACCCAAAACTCTTTATGGCATAGAATTTAAAAGGAAATTTTGAGAGAGAAATTTTCTAAGGGGGGAAGATTGTAACGACCCAAAATTTCATTAATGAAAATTCATATTAATCTAATTAAATGTATTATTATGTAAAATGGTTATATAACATATGAAATTATTTGGTTTTATGATTTTGGATTTTTAAAATACCATTAAGAATTGTGACCATCGCTAATATATCCGTTGAACACCGATCACATGATTAGTATAAATATAGGGGTTTAAAAAATTCAATTTACTCAGACAAAGGAAGATATGGTCTCATCTAGAAGATTTTCCCCATACGAATCCCATCTATCAGAGCTCCAAAATGAGGTGTAGTCATTGGGATTCCCTCTTGACCAAGCCCAATCCAAGATTTAGCACATTAATCTCAAACAGAGCTACCTACGGGAGAAGTGGAAGTTGATAGAGATTACCACCCGAGCGATGTTATCCGAGCCACCCCAAGAGTCTGTCACCATCGCACACCTTACCCTTCGGTCTTATGCGGGTGTTATAAGGGGTTATGTAACAAGACCATAACACTATTATTATGTGAATTATTTTTGTATATAATTAAGAATATATATTCATTTTATTATTGTTACTTTGTAAATAGTTTTTAAATCACAAATAGTATATTTAGTTAATTTTCAACTAAGAAATATATTTTGATAATTAAATGGATTTTTTAATTAAATATTATTTTAATAAAATATTATTATTATTATTAAATTACATTTTATTAATTATAAATTATTGTATAATTTTTTTGAATAAAATTGTAATTTTTATTATGGTTTGAAAGCTATTTTTCAAAACCAATGAATTTTCGATAAATGTATATTTTTATTTTAAAAATAAAACGTCACATATTTATAATGTTATTTGGATAAAATTAAGATTATTTTTGGAACTATGATGTTGAAATCATCCAATGGTGATTTTTTCATGATTTTCTGAGACAGTAGAATTTTTGGGTAAAATCTAAATACCGTTTAAATATATAATGTGTTTTATCACATCATAATGGACCAATAGTGATGTAATACAATACTATGAACATTATGTTCATACAATATATTTTTTCTGATTAAAATAATGTGATTTTAGGTATTTTTGATTTATTTTACAAAGCCTTAGTGGGCCCACCAAGACTTATAAAACATTTTAGCTTTTTAAATTGATTTCCTTGAGAGTGTGACTCACCTCCACATAAGAAACCCTATTATTTTAATAAGTTTTCACATTAGAATAATAAAATATTGTTTTCCACTCCACTTTGGAAAAGACCATGGGAAAAAACTATGATTTGTTTTGTTATTTTGATTAGTTTAATGTGTGGTGTCCCAAATCTAAATAATAAAGATTTCCCTCTCCTTTCCTATATAAACCCATCCAGCTCCCAATTTTCTTTTCACTCAAAGATTTTGGAGTTCGTTTAACCTATTCCCTCCTCTCTCTATAATCCCCCCTAAGGCATGCCAATATCCCAAGAATCCTCTCTCTAGCCCCTCCCAAGCCTTTAGGATCACACTTGCAAGTAAGGGATTCCTTGCTTTCTCATTTTATCCAAGTTTCTTAATATTATTATGCCTTTTTATTTTCAATTATAAATGTTAAGGTATGATTTATCACCACACCTATACTATCATATTTTTTTCGAATGACGAGACATATATTTCCCTATCATCTATGCCTTCCATGTATACCTGTCACCATGCCAAAATTCCGTAAGGGATTCCTTCATTTCTCATTTTATCCAAGATTCTTAATAATTTTATGCCCTTTTATTTTCAAATGTAAATTTTGGGGTATGGTTTTGAACCTCTCCCATAATTCCCTCTTTATGTTTGAATAATGATATACCCATTTCTCTCTCATTAATTCCTCTTACGTAAATCCATTTCCATGCCGAATTTTTGTAAGGAATTTCTCTCTTCTCATTTACATTAAAGCAATTCTATTGTATTATGAATCTAAATTCTATCACATTTTTGGGTCATGTATCTATATGACCCCTTATTTTTCATTTTATGTAAATATTATTAGACATACCTTTCTCTCTCATCAATATTTTTTATGAATTCTTATATCACGCTGTCATGTTGCCGAAATTGCACCCCAATTTTCCAAGCCAAAGTCATTGTGTAGTGAATACCATACCCATTTCTCTATCAAGGGTATTCAAATTTATGCACATTTAACTATTTATTATTTAATTTTAGGTATGTATTCCACATTACTTTATCTTGGAATAGAAGATGATGTTTAATGATTCCTTGTTTTATAATCCATGTGGCACACTTATGCATAAAATAAAATGATTAAGAAGGGTGTGCCCTAATAGCGCTCCAATGCATTTGGTAAATATTAGTATCATGATACGTCAAGTTCAATGAGGGTTTAATCATTATAATTCAAGTGAAATTAGAGTTTAATCATGCTCCATGTGAAATGAGGCTTGGATCATTCTAATACCATGTTAAGTGTTGTTGCCACATTTCCATGTAATGATAATCATGCTATATCATGCCCTTATGTTCATTTTGATCTTTTACTCCATTGATATACCTATTGCCTTACATGTATTGTAATATTCATGTTATACCTTTTTTACTCCCTTACTGGTCTTTATAGATCACCCTTTTCTGATGAATGTCCTCATGTTACCCCATTCAATTCTAAGTACAAGGGAATGTAGTGGTCATATAAAGGAGGTTTTCAATAAATATATTGTGTTTCAAGTTTTAACTCATCATGTATTGTTCCTAATCCCCAAATACACTAGACCACTTGATCTTCTATGCTTTATCAAGTGAATATTTTATGTAATAAATCATGTTTAAGCGTGTAATAAAATTAGTGTTGTTATAGTTAGACTATGCACATCATTTATGAATTATTTCTTATAATCTCATAGTTTTACCTTTTCACATTTACTAATTTAGGTATTCCCATCTCTAAAATTTCTTTTAAATTAATTTTTGGAGCAAGGAGGTACAAAGATAACATTGGATGTAATGGAAAATTCCTTGATTGTCCCTACCTATAATATATTTGGAAAAGAACTAGGATTATAATTTTTGTTATTATACCAAATCAAATATAAAAAATTATTATTAATAAAATAAACATAGTTTAATTACCTATCATGCCAAAGAAGATAAGGATGGAGTTTTGTGATAATTCAAGAGGAAAAGATGATGAAGAAAAAAAGATAAAATTTTTTTTAGGGAAAAAATGTGGGAAGAAACATAATGGGGAATGTCTCAAAGGAACTATAAAATGTTTTATGTGTGGAAAAGGAGGGAATAAAGCATCTATTTTCGAAGGGAAAATGAATAATTAAGTTAAATCAATAGAGTAAGAAGATTTATCATCTTATTTTACTTAAGATATTAATGTAGACATTTCATTTGAAATTTTAACTTAAGTCATGAGAATATTCTTTATATCCTTAATTATTTTTTTTGTAAATAAATTGTGATGAAGCAATTTATTTAACGGGTAGTGAATGTAAAATCATGATATTTTAGTATGTAAATTTTTCTTTAAATAATACAGAGTTATATATCTTTATTCACATGCATTAAAAAAAGGTTTTAATACATTATTAAATTTAATTAATTATATTTAAAATATAATTATGATAATATATAAGATATCTTTATATGATATAAAATATTAACAATCATTAAATTAGAAAATTTGAAAGAAATAATATTATACACACATAATGTTTAATAATTATATCTTTAAATAAAAGTAATTGATCTTTATATTTTATATTTTTTATTAAAAGTTAAATAAATAATTTTTATAAATAAAATTAGGTAAAATTAAATTTATTTTTAAATTTAGAATATCAAAATTTACTTAATATAAATTTTTAATAATTTTATGAAAATATATTTTTGAGTTGAAAATGTGGTTTTAAAAAAATTATAATTTTTAGGAATTTATCAATATATTATAATGACATAGAAGTTGATAAAACCATTTATGTGATCAAATATGAAATATATGAATAACATTTTTCATTTTAAAATATTATTTGAACTTAAAAAACCCATACCCAATATTTTTAAAACTAAACTAAAACGTTACTATAATAAAGATAACTATTTTGTATCTTTCCATTTAAATAATTAATATTTGGTTAAAATATATTTATTGATTGATTTTATTGTCACATAACCTTAATTTTTTATAATAAATCAACTATGATCATAAAAATTAGTAACCATAAAAAGTTATCTTATATTTAATTTTAATGTTTAAACACACAATTTAATTGAAAAACTATTTTTATGCATGTTTAATTTAAAGTAATAATTTATAATATTTATGAAAATAATTAGGTTAAATTAATAAAAAATGTGAAATCATAATTTATAAATTTAGTGATAGGGGTCTGCTTATATTTTTAATAATAAAATAATTAACAAGATCAATAAGTTTTTAAATGACTAATCTAAAGTGGCTCGAATTTTCAAAAGTTTAATTGACCTTTAGACATTTTATAAACCATTTTATAGGTTTTAAATTCATACCAACATGTTTCACCAACCATAACACACATGACTTACTCAACTATCAAAACTTTTCATTCTTACCCCTTACTTACCATTCTTTTTTATAGAAAACTCCATCTTCCTCACTTATAAAAGGGGGATCACTACCACCCTTTAAATACTCCACTCCTATTTCAAAATTAACATGAAAACCTAAAAAAAATTTGTTTCCTTTACTTTATTTTCACACCCTAATTCCCTTGGTCACAAAGAATTATCATAATTCCTCCAAATCCAAGGCCTTCATCAAGAAGAAGTTTAATGTCTCAACATAGGTATAACATCTTTCTTAGTGTTTCTTTATTATTATTTCATTTATAAACCAACCATAAACATAGTATAATAAAAAATTAACATAAATAGTGTATTGATATGTTATTATAATAATTTTAAAACCATTATTTATTCTCTTCCATCTATTAAGAAAAAAAAAGAATCATCATTAGCACTTGCACGCGGATTACCGCCTCTATGAAGCGACACTTTTTGTTTTTCATCACCAACTCTCATGGATAGTATTAATGATGGTATTGATTAATACATATTATTTTCATCTTTTATTTATGATTATCAAATGATCATTTACTATCCACCTTCATCTCTCTGATTGGTTGAGTAATAAAAAGTGCTAATTGTGCGTTGTGTGGGCTAACCTCCATAAAGAATCATTTTTTTTTCATTTTCTTATAGATTTTAATTAAACATAAAATCATCATAAAATATGGTTAACCATAACAAAAAATAAAAATAATATCATTATTATTTTTTTATAATGATATTATGTTAAAATAAACACCGCCTTAACCATACTCACAAATCGAGTTAAATCATGTTCAAGTTTGAGTCAGTATGAGTACCTACTTGAAAAATTTTATGAAATTATATCATGGATGATTTTGAAAAATTAATTAATAGTAAAATATTATAGAAATATTTTAATAATTATTTTTATTGGTTTTGTAAATTATACATAACTATTTAACTCATTAATTAATAAAACACCCTTTATAGTTTGAAAATCACCGAAAAATGTTCATTGTCGATTTCATCTTCATGGATAATGATTAAATATATAATTTAAAGAAATTTAAACTTTAAAAATCACTATAAATAATCCATTAAAATAAATTTAATTAACTTTTAATGATTAACTTTGGAAGAGAAATGAATACCAACACCATTATTATAAAACTACTACAGACAGTATAAACTATAAACACTCGATGTGGGGAAATAGAAAATAAATAAGTAATATACATATAAACAATGATTATAAATGGAAATTAAAAAGAGTTTTAGGAATAAATATATTTCTAAAATTATTCATTAATATATTTATGTTTTTTTATACAAGATCATAGAGTGCATATGAAAAAGTAGGGAAACAAGGTAAGTGTTTCATCTATAAATTTTCTTATTCAAGAGACATGTTATTTTATACACCTAATTTATTTTAAATGGTTTATATATTTAAAATAAGAAATTTAATATCATATATTATTCTTATTAATTTATTTTAACTTCAAATATATTCCCTTCTTCTTTCAAGGGCTTTTATTATAATGTTCTCAAGCCATAAGATATTTTTTTTCTCAAACTCCCTTCATTGGGAAACATCTTTATTTATACTCCAATTTACTTTTATATGATGTACATTATTCCTAATTAATTTTTTTATCATTTATTCATATCTCTTTAGGTTCATTTTCATGATCTTTATCCATCAAGGGTTTTTATTAATATGTTACTCAATTTATGAATTGTTTCTTGACTCAAGTTATTTTTCCATGAGCCATGACTTTAATTATTGAATTTGATCTTACAAGACTCTTTTATGTTGAAATTTACTTTTAAATATTTTTTATTTCATTTACCTTTTAGAAAATCAATACTTTTTATTAAAATATTTCTCTTTAGGGGATCACATTCTGTTTCAAAATATGATATTGAAAGGAATGATTCCCAAAATAAGAACATGATTATTTTTATTCCATGTACTTATTTTACCTATCAAAAATATTTTATATGATATCAAAAGTGTTAGGAAAAAGTTGGATGAAGGATTTTTTTAGGTTACTGGAAGTTATTTTGAAGAAGTTTTGTTAGCTTGTTTTTGATAAAGAATGTTTGATGGAAATGGTTTTCTTTTATTCTTTTAATAGAAAACACATAATTTTGTATAATTTTATAACAAAGAAAATTAGGATGAGATATAATTACATGATCAAGGTCAGATAAAGTTTTTCTAACTTTAAACCATCAGATAAACTTTTTATAAATAAGAATATTAGATTAAGTTTTATACCTAATGTTTTTATTTTAAAGTTTCCAAAGTTCTATTGTATTGAATGTTCAATAACAGATTTGGTAATGCTTTGATGTTATAAAATCCCCAACATCATGATTTGTGAAAAATATCACAATTAAATATTAAGTTGGAAGGATGTGAAATTTTCTTATGTTAAGGGGCTGAGAAATTCATTTATATATTAAATTATTATACTAAGAAGTTCTAAGAAACTAATCATAAGAAGTTTGTGTTAGAATTTTCATGATGATTAGAAGTTGTGGCTATATTAAATGATTTAATTTATAAGAATTGAAGTTTTTCAATCAAAGGAAAGTTAAAATGGAATAACATTGGGCATATGAAGTGTATAGAATATAAAAAATCCATCTAATAAAAAATGTGTTTGAATTTTCATCAAAAGGATATGTTCAGAGATGATAAAAAATGTTTTCAATGTTCAAAAATGGAGTTTCAAAAAAAAATTATCAAAAAAATTCCCATTGTATGAAGTCCTTCAGATTTAAAAAGTTCCTTTTATGAATATATTTGGAAGTTCACTAGACAATGTTTTTGGCTGAGTTTATGAAGTTGTGTAAGACATGAATTTTTTGTTATTATTTAAGAATTATTCCATACAGTGGAAATGTAGTTAAATTTAAAAGAGAAAATATAGTGGAATTGTGAAACCTATAAATTATTCAGATAAAGTCCATTAAACCAAGTATTCAGATGAATTCCTTCAAAAGAAAAGTTTCAAAATGTCTATAAGACATAAATGTATTATGTTGTGAAGTTTTCTATAAGATAATAAAAATAAATTTTTGTATAAATACCCTCAATTAAAAAATGTAATATAAATTCAATTCTTATAAAATTTCTAATGTAGGTCATCAGATGAAGAAAGAAGAAGTATAATAAGAATACATACAAACTATAACTGGTTGATCCAATTTGAGATGGATAGTTTCATATAGAAGAATCATATGGAGAATACTATTAAAAGTTTCAAAAGTATAATGTTTTTTTCATTTCAATATTTCTTTATGAAGTTTTTATAATGATATTAAATGTAATGATGATAATATGATCATTCAAACTTCCAAATATCATAAGATAAAGTTATATGATTCTCATTGAGTTTGAAATAAGGTTTCAAATACTTGTATTTGTGAAATGTACTGAGTGAGAAATTTGAATATCATGTTTTCATTAAGAGGGGAAGTAAAATTACAACCCCATATTTTCTCCTGGTCATCATATATAAATAGAATTCAAGTACAAGGTATGAGTATGCTACCATGAGTGAAAAGGTTTAAGTGATAAAGATTGGTTTCAAATAGAGATACCAAATGAAATTCTAATTCTAGAATTTGAGTAGGAATTGTTATGGCTAGGGAATCCATTGTTTGAATAAATTGAAGAAGAATAATTTGGTTTTGATCATAAGTGTTTCAATCAGAAGAAACATTTGAAAACATTTGGCATTGAACAAACTTTTAGAATAGGTGGAGTCATACAAACAAAAGTGTGATGAATTTTTCACCAGACAATATTTCTGGATGGTGAATTCGAACAATGAAAATGGAATATCTATTAATGGATAGAGTTTTCAAAACAATTTCCCAAAAGAAAGTTATTACCTATTTATGACTAATAATGTTAAAGAATAAAAAGTGTTTTTCATGAATAAAAAAACTTAATAATTATAAGAATCATATTGAAAAAATTATGATCCTATTAGTGAAGGTTTATAAAGTTATTACAAAAATATTTTTTATGTCTTTTGTTCTTGGAAGAACATGAATTTTTGTATTGATCATAATGAAATGAAAGTGTAAGGATATTCCTATATTTTTGTTACCAAATAAAAAGATTTTTTTCTAGTGGATTGTGTGGTATTATATTATTTGAAAACCAAGACAAGGACTGGATACTGTTGTTGAGTAGTGAACCTTTTATATTATTGTGTTTCAAAAATTATGCTTACAAGTTTTTTTCTAGTAAAATTACAACCCTTTAATAAGATATGAAAGTTATTTTATAAGAAAGAAAAAATAAAATAAAAGAGATAACTGATACACCCCTCCCCTCTCAATGATCACATAGATCCTTCATAGTGATTTCAATTGTTATTAGAGTGAAGGTTTCATTATTTGAATCTTTGATGAAATTTTAAGAAAAGAGAAGTTTTTATGGGTATTCAAAATTATTTGAATTGAAATGGGATTACAATTTTCTATGGAAATAATGATCATATTTAGAAAGATAAAATGCCAACATATATTTTTCTCTCTTAGTTATGAAGTTCTTGAATATATAATATATATTTTCCTTCTTCATGTTGAAAATATTCCCCTTACAGCTGCTGATAAGAAAAAATTATAGAATGATGGGTGATCAAAAAATATTATACTATCCTCACACTCTCATAGTGAGTTTCTTTGAGTAAAAGGAGTTAGAACTACTAAAGGAATTGGGATAACTTTAATAATATTTATGAATTAAATATGAAATCTTAGAAATCCATGTTACAAATCTAGTGGTTGAAGTAAAAAGATCTCAATATAGGTGTATATTAATTTCTTGGTGACTTATTTATAAAAGTGAATGACATTGTAAGAACCATAATATTCCTTAGTGAGATGTTGAAAGATTAAAATATTATTGAAAAGATTTTATGAATTATTCTTGATAATTTCAATACTAAAGTTTCATAATTAGAAGATATATATCCCAAAACTCTATCTTTATATGATCTATATATCACTATCATCACATATAGAACTAGAAGAGAGAATTTTATGAATAGTGACGAGAAGGCTGATTGAGAAATTCAATTTAAAGTTGTAAGGGAAAATATAAGATAATTATTGAAGAGGAAAAATTTGTTTACTCTAACATTGATGATGAGGCTATTAAATTTTTTATGAATCTATATCCTTGTTTTTTTTAGATGTAAAAAAGGCACTAAAAAGTACAAATGGAAGTTACCCTTAAAATGATTTAGCTACGAAGCTATAGGGAACTTTGCTATAAATTTATCTTGAAGAAAGGAGGATAGAGAACATGACAGTGATAATAGAAAATATAGATAATCCTTGAATAAAAATATAGAAAAATATGAATCTAATAGAAAATATAAAAGTTTTTCTAATCTAAAAGGAGAATATTTTTGTCCAAAGATAGAGAAGTTGAAAATAGTGAAGAAGAAGCTAAAAACATCAACAATAAAGCTTTTGAAAATAATTTAATTGAAAAAGTTAATGATGAAACGTTCACCAGTGATTAGGGCTATAGGTTTTAAGAATAAGAGTATTAGATAGATTTTATGCTAAAAATAGAGTTGAAAGAATGTATTTGAAAGATTATAAGACTTGAAAGGGAGAAAAATAAGTTGAAGAAAGAGAAACTCACTGTAAAAAACCAAGAATATTTTCTCAAATAAAAATCTATGTTTATAAAGGAGATTGATAATATTAAAAGGATGATTGATGAAAAGAATAACCTCAATATTGAGCTTGAAGTAAATTTGAAAGTTAATTAGGAAGAGTTAGAACTTTTTCAACAAAGTCTAGTTAAATCTAAGTAAGGTGTTACAAATTTCCAAAACCCAGTCACAGAAGTTTGTGAAATTTATAGGAATATTAAACCTAAGTAGGACTAATAAAATTTTTCATCAAAGGTTAATAATAAGTATGAAGATGATTAAGAGGAAAAGGAAGTTAATAAAATCATTTATATGTCTAGAAAAGAAGAGTTGAAATACCTAAAGTTTCTATAGTTAAAAAAATCTAAACTAAAAGATTCTAATATTTTTGATCATGTTAATTATAAGAATAAAAACCTTAATAAGTAACAAAAAATTTGGTGTGTAATAAAATATCAAATTTTAAGGTTTGAAAGTTGATAAAAATTAGAAACAAAACTCTAAACAGTATGAAATATACAGTGGAAGATATGATATCTATATTTACTACTAGAATTATGGAAGATTCGGGCATAAAATATATTTGTGCCAGTTAAATAAGAAATATTACAGTGAACCCACAACAGGTTAGAGTAAAAGTTTTATGATGAGTCAACCCACTCAAAAGAAAAAGATCAAGAAAGATGTTATGAAGATTTAAAATAGATTTCAAACTTTGAAAAATATTTTTGAAAGATTTGATCAACCTAGAAACCTTGAAAAATGATTTATTTTTGTGATGCCAACATAATAGAGCTTATATAATAATGCTCAAGATACCTTTGAGAAGAATTGAAAAGGAAAGGAAAAAGACTTAGTTATTAAAACTAATATCAAAGCTACAAAATGAGAATGACCATGGATTTTGAAAAATAGGTGATATTAACATATGATAAGATATTTAAACATATTTATGAATCTAAGAGATTTTAAGTGAGGAAAAATTAATTTTGGAAATTTTGAGTCACAAAGAATAAAATGTGTCAGATCATCCATCATTGGGGAAGAAATGTTGAAATCAAAAAGGACCTTTTTTTTGATGAATTGAAAAAAAATTTGTTAAGTGTTAAAAATTGTGATGAAGGTAACAAATTTGTTTTCAAAAAATATGGGTTTTTTTAAATATATTTGATGATGGACATGTTTAATAAAAGTCCATTCAACCAAGATAAATTTGTTTCAAGTTGGTTATTTAGATTGTTCATGCTATCTCAACATGATGAAAGAAAATCATCAATGGCATAAGAGGCTAGGGCACATGTGTCATAAGAATTTGGGAAAATTAACAAAGAGATATAACATACATGTTATTTTTTATTTGATAATAATAAGAGATTGGTGTTGTTCTATTTTCCAGAAAGGGAATATAACAAAATCAATTCATAAGAAAGTTGAGATACGTTCAACTCATCCCTTAGAGATGATTCATAATAATATCTATGGGTCAATGAGTAACCCATAAACATAAAAAGATAAGTACTCTATTTATTTTATTTATTATTTTGCTCAAATTACATGTATCATAAATTAGAGGCTCTAAAAATGATTAAGTGTTTCAGGAGAGGAGTAGAAAAATAATGAGGTTATTAGGTGTAGAAGTTATGAACTGAAAATGTTAGAGAATATAAAAATGAGGTTTTTAGATATTATATTGAAAAACTTGGCCTTCTTCATGAGTTTAGTGAACTATATACACCATAGAAAAATGGTTTTACAGAAATGAGAACCAAAAGTTTAGTGGAGATGGATTGGACGATGTTGACCAAACAAGATACTTCTCCTTATATTTGGAGGATGTCTATTAGTGTATAAATTTATATTTATAATTTATGTTTCAAAAAAATGAACTATGATATTAAATATTATGAAAGTTTTTATAATTTAACTATAAATTTGAATAACCTAAGGGTGATTTCCTATCTTTTCATTATAAAATTCAAGGGTGGAAATTTTAGAATGTTTGACCAGAGATGTGTTGATAGAATCTTTCTTTTCTATGCTCCAATTGTTATAGGATACAAATGTTTAAATCAATAAATAAGAAAGTAATTTGATTCTTCAAATGTAAAAGTTTTTGAAAAATCTGATAAGAGAGTTTCACAAACAAATGAAGGTGTGGAAGATGAGCAAGATGAGGTGTTTGTAGTTGGTAAACATAAAAAATTTCTTAGTGATAGTGAAAATATTGATGCTGTACAAGATGAAGATTTAAAATCATCCATATCAAGTTATGAGGTAAAACTTCATACATCTTATCCTATGTTGAGGAAATAGGTGCAAGTTCATAATATCATTAGAGATGAAAAAATAGGTTCAAATCATAAGATATTTAAAAATTGTTTTACATACTTCTTTTTGTTAATAGGTTGGGCCAAAAGATGTTGATTAATATTTAAATCATTAGGAGTATATTGATGATATAAATGAATAGTGGAATTAGATTTATAAGATTGATACTTGGGAACTTGTACCCAAAAAAATAATAAAAATATTATTGCTACAAACTGGGTTTTTTTAAATAATTTAAATTAGGATAGTGAATTGATAAGAAACAAGGAAAGACAGTTTTGTAAAGTTTACTTCAAAATTAAAGGCATTATTTTTATAAGACTTTTGGTCTAGTGGTAAGATTAAAAACTATCCAAATGTTTTTTTCTATCACTACAAAATGAGGTTGTAAATTTTTCTAGATGGATGTAATGTAATGTTTTATTAATGGAGAGCTCGATGAAGAAGTTTATTTTAAAAAACCATGTGGATTTATGATTGGGAAAGACGAAAGTCATGTGTTTAATTTAAAGAATTATTTTTATGGTTTGAAGAAATATCTGAGAGATTTGTATTCCAAATTGGACACTTGTTAGGTAAGTTAAACTTTAATAAATTATTTGTTGATAGTAACCCTTATAGTAAATAAAATTATGATTTTTCCCTTTTTTTGATTATTTATGTTGAAGATATTATATTTTCATAGAATGATGAAGAAACTTGGGAAATGTTTGACGATGAGATGAAAAATTTATTTAAAATTTCTATTCTCAAATAAATGAAATATTTTATTAGATTAAAAATATCACAAAAGTATAAATATATATTTTTATCTCAAGAGAAGTACACTATGTAACTTCTAAGGAAGTTTTGTATAGAAGATTCAAAACCAATTTCTACAACAATTTTAATGGGAACCAAGCTGTCAAAAATGGATAAGGGAAGGAACTTGATCCTACGGAGTTTAAGAAGTGGGTTTGAATTTTTTATATCTAATGGATTTAAGGGATGCTATTTTTTGTGTTGTTACTTTGTGTGTAAGATTTCAAAGTTATCCAAAACAATCTCGTCTCTTAGTAGAAAAAATAATTATCAGATATATCAAAGGAACAAATATTTTTGGTATAAAATATTCAAGATTAGGAAATATTGATTTGTTTGATTATACAGATTATTTTTGTCCAGGAAGTGTTGATGATAGAAGATCCATGTCTATTAGGGTTTCATTTTTATGGGAAAGTTGTGTGAGTTTGTTTATAAAGAAGAAAAATTATATAAACCTTTGTATGAATAGAGATGAGTAGTTCACAACCACTGAAGCTACAAAACAACTTATGTAGATGAATATATATTTGGAATATTTTTTAGTAGAATTTAATTTACCCCTTCTCTTGGGTTATGATAATGAAAGTGATTAAAATATCACAAAAAATACAGTGTAACATTCTCAGTCAAAGCATATTGATATCAAGTATCACTTTAATAAAGAGAATGTATTGAAGAAATAACTAAAGCTATAATATGTTCCAACAATAGAATATGTCGTTGATTTATTCGCAAATCTATTTCTGAAAGAAACATTTTATAATTCAAAGTTGAACATGGGAATACAAACCTCCTCACTTCAAGGACAAGGTATGTAATTCTATCCCCTCTATCTTCTTGTATTTGGATATTATTTTCAATGGGGAGAAAAATGATGTTACATAAATTTATCCATTGGTATGTGTTTAAAACCTTTTATGGAAAGTATATATTTAGGGGGAGTTTTTTAAAGGGGAAATATAGTATTTCAACAAGTTTAAATTATTTCAATATTTTATTAAATTGGATGTAAGAAATATTGTTCTTGTAGGAAAAGTGAAATTTTGTGAAATTATTAGGTTTGAGGTAGAATTTTTTTAAGTCACTACCTATGGATAACAAGGTTTTCCTAATTAATGATTCTGGTTTTCTAAATTATGTTTGGTCATACAGGATTATAATTATTGGATAATTAATCCATAGCTTGAATTTCAATGTTTTAGTGATTTATGTTCCTTGGTTGACAGAAATATAAAAAGGGGGAGATTTTTGGGAGCAAGTTAGATGGAAGAGTTTTGGAGGTTACTATAAGTTATTTTTGAATAAGTTTGGTTGGATTTTTTTAAAATAAAGTTTTATGGAAATGGTGGTCTTTTATCGTTTAAAAAAAAATTCACATCTATTTTTAATGTTTTCTATTAAAGGAAATGAGATAGAGATAAAATCATACGGAGAGGATCAGACTAATGTTTTCTAAATCACGTCCATTAGATGAAATTTTTATAAATAATGATATCGAAAAAAGGTTTATAGTGAATGATTTTATTTTAATGTTTTCAAATTTCCATCAAACAGTATGTTCGATAACAAATCTGACAACAATTTGTTGTTCTAAAATTCACAACATCACGAGTTGTGAAAAATATCATGATTCAAGATTGATTTGTAAGGATTAGAAATTTTCTTAAGTATAAAGGGGGATAAATTCGTTTTTATATAAAATATTTATACTATGATGTTTTAAAGAAGAAATAAAATGAATATTATGTTTTAATATTCATGAAGGTTGGAAGTTGTGGCTCTATGATATATTTTCATTTATTATAAGTGAAGTTTCTTGAACTAAGAAAGGTTTTTGAGGAATAAAATTGGATGTACGAAGTCCATAGGATGCAAAAATATATCCAATAGACATTATGTTAATTTTTTTTCAAATGGATATGTACAAAGATGAGGATAAATGATGCGTATGCTCAAAAATGGATTTTCAAAATAATTTTCACTAGAAAAAGTCCGATAAAATGAATTACTTTGGATGTAAAAAGTTCCTTCTATGAATTTCTGTGTAATTTTACGGAAAATAATTTTTTTCCCGAGTTTATTAAGTTATCAATGCTATAAGTTTTATGTTGAATTTTTGAGAATTATAGTGGATAAAGGAAATGTTTTTAAAGCTAAAATGGAAAATATTATAGAACGGTGTAATGGAAAAAGTCTTTTTATGAATTACATTGAACAAAGTCTTTATATGAAGTCCATCAGAAAAACTTTTTTACAATTTTTATATTATGGACATGTATGGTGCTGTGAAGTTGAAGTTTCTTTAAGATGATTAAAAGAACTTTTTGTATAAAGATAACCAGATATAAAATTTAATATAAGGCAACAATATGAAATTTTTTAATGAAAGTCATCGAAAGAATGAAGAAGAAGTAGAAGAAGGTTATGGATAAATTATAACTAATGGAAGAAATATTGGATGGACAATTTTAGATTAAATAATCATACATAGATAGCTAGAAAATGTTTCATAAGTATAATATTTTTTCAAGATAAAAAATTATTTATAAAGGTTTTATAAAGATATTAAAGGTAATGATTCTAAGAAGATCATTCAAAATTATAAATATCATAGGATAAAGTTATTTGATTCTCATTAAGTTTAAATAAAGGTTACAAATATTTTCATTTGTGAAAAGATCTGGGTGAGTGATTTGAATATTAATTTTTCATTAAGTGGGTAAGTAAAATTTGGATCCTAAATTTTATCCCAATCATACATCTACAAATAGGATGTATGTACAAAGTAAAAGTGTACTATTCATGCATACAAAAGTTGAAGTGCTGGAGAATTAGTTTTGGACAAAGATAAGAGATGAACTGATTAAGAAATAATTTTAGTAAGAAAGTTCCTAACCAAGGAATATCTTGGTCGAAGAAGAATAAGGATAAGAATAAGTTTATTTTGATCAAAAGTGTTACAATTAGAAATAATGGATGAATAAATTTGGAACGTGATTTTTTTTATAATAGGTGAAATCAGAAAAATAAAATTCTGATGAAGTTATCACTAGATGAAATTTTCAGAATGAAAAATTATACAGAGATAAGGGATAAACTATGAAATGACTGATCTTTCAAAAAAAAAGTCCAAGATGAAATTTCTTACTTACTACTGGGTAAGAAAGTTAAACTAAAATATTTTTTTTGCAAGAAGATAAAAAGTGAATAAGAACAAACAACATAATGAAAATAATCTAATCTTATTATTGTAGGTTTATAAAGTTGTTAAAAAAGTCTCAGTTACATATATTATTCTAGGAAGCTCATGCAGTTTTTTTTTTGATTATAGTGAATCCCAAGAGGATATTAACTAATTTTAATAACCATATAAAAATTATTGTTTTCAAGCGTATTGTGTGGTATTGGATTATTTCTAAACCATGACATAGAATAGCTACTATTATTGAGTAGTAAACCTTTTAAATTATTTAATTCCTGTGGTTTTGATTGTAAGTTTTTTTTCCAGAAAAGTTGTAACTATTTAATAGGATGTGAATATTGTTTCATAAGAAATAAAAAATAAAAGAAAAATAAACCACTGATTCACCCCCCTTTCAGTGATCACATAGAGTTTTTTTGGCCTTTAAAAATATGAAATTGATATTTCTCTCCACCTATTATTAGTAAAAGTTTTTAACGTATTTTTTATGATGTGGGTTTCACTAAATGGTTTTATTGTATTTTAAATTTTTTTAATATGATTAGATTTCAAAAATATTTTAATCTAATGAAATGTTTTAAAATATTCCAAAATTCCAACTTTCCATTTTTCTAAAAAATTAAATTTTCATCTATCTTAAATTTATTAAAAAATGTTTTAAAATTGAAATATTTTAAATGTTTCCATATGAGTTTTTTCAACAAAAAAGGAACATATTTAACATGTTTTCGTGTGACAATATCTTTCCAATGCCTTTATTAATTTATAAGAGGCTTACTCTCCATGTTTTAAAGTTTTTTAAAAGAAAATTATTATCATTAATACCAAAGAGTTCTTTAATAGTGCTAGAATATTCCTTTATTAGTAGTAAAAAAGAACTGACAATCATAGGGTGGTTAAAAGGCCAAGGTTATTATCATCTCTAGAAAAGAATTGATAAAGGTGCGCTTTATCACGCAAAGAAAAGAGACGATAAAGTACCCTTTTATAATGGCATTTAGAAACACTGATAAAAGATACCAATTATAAATTAATTTATTTAGCACCAATAATGGGATCCTTTATAAATGAATCTGTAATAATTGATAAAAGGTCCCTTTATCTGTTCTTTTATAAGTTCTAATAAGGGATGCATTTATTAACATATGTAGTAGTGCTTATAAAGGGTAATAATATAGTGTGATGCTACAGCACACTGTAACACCAGAAATAGGGCATAATATAGTGTGTTGTGACAACACATTACAACACTAGAAATATCACTAGAAATTATAAAATTCAGATACAAATATATAATTTAAATGAAATACAATTTCTAACACAAATACAAGAAAAAACACTATTACAGAGAAAAAGAAGACACCTCTATAAAAGAAAAAGCCACCCTATCTTGATTAAAAGTGCACACCTATATAATAAAAAAATTCTTATGTTAGTAATAATACAAAGAAATAAATTAAATAGAAAGTATTAATTTTTAGCTAAACTTTGATTTATACTAGGAATACAATGTATCAGATTGCGTTGTAGTTTATTTTTGCACATCACATACTATTTATTTTTCATCTTGAAGAATTTTATCTATTAAAATTAACTTATTAAGTATAAGATAAAATTGATAAGGAAATTAATTAAGTTATAGCAGATAAAATGATTTGAAACCAATCTAGGATCGTTTTCCTTGTTTTAGAGATGTGATACCCATGGAGACATATCAGTCATGCTGTGTTTCAAATTAAGGTGTGGATAATTTTCTAAATGTCCCAAATTACTTATCTATCATTGTACTACAGTATCAAAACAATACTAATGTGTTTACTTGGTTTTGAGTGTTCCACTTATGTTCTTTACTAAAATGTTATTTTAAACTGGAAATACTCAATTTGAGTCACACAAGCCATATTATGTGTGGGTTTTAAGTGATACTAATTCATAAACATACCATATTAATTATTAATAATTTTCATAAATTATCAAGACAATCCAAGTGTGTTTGCTTAGTTTTCCAAGAGTGAAACTTTTTTGTATTAAAATGTCAATTTTAAACTGATAACAAACAGTTTGAGTCATATAGGGCACCTCATGTATTGGATATCAGTGAGGTTAGTTCCCACACATCAAAAATTACTTATGGATCATTTTCTTAAAGTAAAACAATCAATATGAAAGAATTTTATTGGTTTTAAGTATGTTAATTGTATTTTTTACTAAAATTAATGTCAATATTGGATAAAATGATGTACTTGGAGTCATACCGGTCACACCGTGCATCAGATTTATGTACATATGGTTCTTACATGTCCCAAATGACTTATGTATCTTTTTACTAATGTTTCAAAATAATAAAATTTCATTTCCTGGGTTTTGAGTACACCACTTGTGTTTTTTACTAAAATTTCATTTTAAACTGGAAACACGAACTTTGAGTCATATAGGAAATATCGTGTGTGGGTTTTATGTGACACTAATTTCTACATGTCAAAAATTAATTATGAATCATTTTTGTAAATTATCAAGATAATTAGAGTGTTTTTTCTCTATTTTTCGTGAGTGTCATTTTTTTGTATTAAAATGTCAATTTTAAATTGACAATGAACACTTTGAGTCATACTAGGAACATCATGTGTCAAATTAAGGTGTGGATGATTATTACACATAAAAAATCACTTATAGATCATTTTCATAATGTACCAAAAAAATATTAACAAGTTTTCTCAGTTTCGAGTTTTTCAGTGGTATTTTTTACTAAAATTAATATCAAATTTGAATAAAAAGACGCACTTGGAGTCATAACGGTCACACCAGGAATCATATTTAGGTACAAATTATTTCTACATATCTCAAATGACTTATATATAATTTTTGTAAATTATAAATAAATAAGAATATGTTTCCTTGGTTTTGTTTATGCCACTTGTTTTTTTTCTAAAATGTTATTTTAAATCTGAAACACACACTTTGAGTCATACGGGTCACATCATGTGTGGGTTTTAGTTAAGACTAATTCCTACACATCATAAATGAATTATAAATTACTTTACTAAATTATCAAGACAGTATGAGAGTGTTTGCTAAGTTTTTAGTGAGTGACACTTTTTTATATTAGATTATCAATTTTAAACTGATAACATATAGTTTTAGTGGATTCAGATTTTGATTATTCAACATGAATATAAATATAGGAAAATATGTTGTTTCATATCAAATAATTAAACTTTTATTTTTCATTTAAAATACATACTAATTTCTTCTCTAATGTAGCATGCCCCATCCTTTGTGATAAGCGTACAATGGTTTTGACGCACATTATTGATTTTCAACACTCTTTTTCTATTTAATAAATAAATAGTTTTGATTAAAGTAGGATAAAATAAGTAATTTCAAATAATATATTATCGACTAAAATAAACATAAAATTATTTCTCTTTATAATATCTCTGAAATAAGTCTATGTTTCCTACTTTGTAATGTGTGTAATACTAACTAGTGGGTGGGGCTGTACTTCTCCCTGAGCATCCCTAAGATGTGACTTCTTAAGAAGAGTCTAGGATACTATATGGGCTCTTCTAATATCCATAAATAAAAATTTATTATGGATATATTCTAAAATAAATGAACTCTACAATGAATATTGAAATTTAAAAGAATGTTTCATTATATAAAATTTCAGAAAATAAAGAAAGTATATTGTAACATTACCATTTCATATTTTTAAAGGATTTACTTCATTATAGGTTGGATATGGAACCACGAATCAAAGTCAATCAGCATATTCATCCTTGTTGTGACCCCAAGATAACTAGTGAACATTGAATTATTGGGGTCAACAGGTTGGACACATTGATTCCAACCAACCTCAAATTTTATACCCTAACATCCTGCCTTGATAATTTTATTGAACACTGTGATGTTATCTCATTGTTGTTTTTTTCATCAACATACTGTTGATCCCCTAATAATTATGCATTTTCATCATCAATAGTATGTTCTTACTTGGGATTGGTAACATCATCTTGTTTAGAAGACATTATCTACATGAGTATTTAAACATTTAATTTGACTTGAATAATAACAATGTAACCATTAAGAAAGGATTTGAGAAGGGTCACATGCATGATCTATTTCAAAATTGATGAACTCTTTAACTGCATATTCATACTCTTTTGTCAATTGATTAGCATGAATACATTTTTAAGTAAATGGTTAATTGTATTTTGAAAAAGAATTACCCAAGTTTGGTATGTGTTATCCTTTAAATTCATAAAAAGGTAAAATTTATAGAAAATTCTTATGCTAATCAGTTTCATATCCTAAATAGTTATTATTACATTTTGTTTTTTGATACTCTTCCCTCATCTCTTATGTAAATCAACAAATGTTTCATTAAATATTCAAAAAAATTCATCCCTTTTCGGGTACTGGTGTTTATTTTGAATGAATACTACTCAGAGTAGTTCAAATATCAATGTAGAGATTGGGAATGAGTCTTAAGAAAAAAAATGAAATAATAACTGTTTTGAATATGAAGTTGGTGAAGATGATAGTTGTATCCTTAATACATTTTATATTGACACTTATTAATTTAAAATTTTTAAAATCTCATTTAAAATTTTCAAAATTTCTCTGACACTAACATGGGAACATCAAATCATCCCCACTGAGCTGCACCAACTCTAATCTATGTTACTAGTCCTTTTCACCGACCTGTATCTCAAATATAAGAGCTCTATATCCACTGAGTTTCATGTGTAGGGTGTGAGTATAAAAATAAACAATTAAATACTAACAGGGACCCTAAAATATAAAACACATATATTTGAGTATATTTTCAAAGTAGTGACACTAAAAATATACATGTAATTCAAGTCATTGTGTACTAACCAAGACACGATGATAATCAAATGTACTAAATTCATTTCATACCAGTGACTTATATTAATCATACCATAAGTTTATACCATGGTTGTTACTTGAAATTCAAATAATTTCACTGATAAGTGGATAACATTTGAATCATAGTAGGAGAAAAAATTATTTATTTATCTCTGGAAATAACCACATCATAGGTACCATGAGATTCAACCTCAGACCCATATAATCCAAGACTATCCATTAGAGATAACCATCACATGTACTTATTGCATCCAAATCATGAAATAGGTATTGCATAGCCATTTTTTATGAAGTTAATTTTAAATAATGGGAAATATTAACATAATTTGTTTGCTTAGGAACGAAACAAACAATGGGTGCCACAATACATTAGCTAAACCTAACTTTGGAAAAACTATAATGAAGAAAAAACAACAACATAAGTGTCACATCACCCTCACCCTATCCCTCAATGAATCACTAACATATCTATAGTTACTCACATTCTAACACACCATACCTATCCCTCACATAATACCCAGGACTTACAATTTTTTAAAAATATGTTTATACCATGTATACTCTAAATGTACTCATATTAATAAATAACCTAAATGTAATTTTAATTATAGTTTCTAACATATTACATTTAAAAAATAAAGAAATTAACATTCAAATATAAATTCAAATAAATTATGATTATCTTAATCTATAAAATTATATATTCCCTAATCCATTCATTTTTATAAATCATTATTTTTTCTCCCTAAACATAGCATAAATTCTATCTTATATTATTTTTTTCGGAAACCCTATTCACTAAAATTGGAGTAATTGGAGAAAACGAAAGATGATGAAAATGTATTTATGTTTATTTTCTATAAAGATTCTAATTGAAATGAACAAAATTCTTAAAACATTTTGAGAAGGAAACATGTTTCATTTTTTCTTAAAAAACCTCTATTAATCAAAATAAAATCTCACTAAAATAGTTCAAACATGTCATTTAAATTTATTATCATTATTAAAGGATTGGTAAATGTAACTTTATTTACCGTTTACCTTTTTCTATTTTTTATCACCCTTATATATTCTATGTTTTCTACCACATTTTAAGTGTCTTTGGAACCGTTTAGTAGCATATATTAAAAACTATTTAAAGAAATTAGGCTCTATTTGGGATCACGTAATGAGACTTGCTTATGGTACCTATGATAAGTGCTTATTTATAAGTGTTTTAGATTTATTATTGAAAAATTGATTTGAGGTCACTTTTTTTGGGATTTATGAGCTATATGAATTAGAGAAGATACAAAATTATGGTGGTACTGGTGTGAGGTAGATATAAGGCCCTGGTCTTAAACCTTACTTAATCTTGAGTTATTACAAGATTACACATTGAGGATCTTTTTAGGTTTAGAGTTTTATAGAATTAGATCATAAAACATGCATTTCATTCCACATTTAAACAAACTGGTTACATAAAAGATAATATTCATTTTTCCCATCAACGGAAACATATTCAAAATAAAACATGGATTCTTTCTTGACACTTCCTTGATATTATCATCATATCATGTACCATTCCCTTGACCTGTGAAAAACATTTCAAAAACTTGGGATAATTATAAAAAGCTCAGTAAGGGATATAAAAATATGAAAAGGAAACATGAGTATATATATACATAATAATGAAATCATAACTTACCCATAAAACATAAGCACTTTAACATACATCATCAAATCATGAATAAATCATAGAAATCATAAGACATAAAGGTAACTTGAGGCATTCATAACATTCTTACATAGGGAGTAACCCTCTTGGTTACGTTTGGAATACCCATCATAGTATATTCCATAAATCTCTTCGGAGAAACCTTAACGTTTAACTCCTTCACGTTACCGAATTCATTGGAGAGCTATATCGGGCTCACCTGCCCTTAGTTTATCACAGAACCACCCGTCTTCATAACAATGCCCAAGAGCCATAACATAATCGTATCACATAAAAAATGCATAAAGAAACATAACATTTCCACCTTTCAATCACAAGATATCAATACAACCCATTGATATAAAAACATTATGAAAACCATTTTCAATAACAAAATAAAATAAAAGTAAAACATAGTATTTATTTTTCATTCAAAAAAAGTTATGTCTTGTAGAGGAAGCCGAAAATCAAATAATGGTCACGGCGGAGGAGAAGTCGTTGTCGCCGCATATATACGACAAAAAAGCATTCCCTTTTGTCGTTTAGTAAACACTTCGTATAAAAATATTCCTTTTGAATAATCATAAAAGTCAAAGGGGTTTATACACCGTATAAAAGAAAGTTGTGTATAAAACAAAATATGCCTCAATGAAAGGAGATTGAGACGGATTCCCTTACCTCATGTCCGACTTGACTCGATCATTCTTTAACCTCCTAAATAATAAACTTGAGTTAATTTCTACTTTCTTAATAACCTTTTTCAAGTTCATTATTCCTTTTATATCACTTATTACCTTGTCATGAACTCTATGTAATTATTTAGGATAATAATGGTCGTTTTGTCAACCCTGGGCACTTGAGTTAAAAATAAACTTCTTGTAATTAAAAGTTGTTCATTGGGTAAAATATCCATTATATCCATAATTATATTAATTATGTAGATATCATATATATCATATATATCCATTATATGCATGAATTTATAATATTAAATAACATTTAGAGGTAAGAAATGAAATACACTGTTCATGGAGACGGTAAGCCGTATGTACGCATGAACGCTACTTCCATTTATATTTTATATTTAATGGAATTAAAACATAATGATACATAATAGTATTATAATTCCAGTATGGTATCATATATAATATCATTTAATATATCCTTTATACGTACCACATATGGTATTAATGAATCAAATCACTTTGAGGGGGCGGTAGTCCGCACTTCCTAAAATGAAGATATCACGTTTACCCATAATGGAAACCATAAAAGCATGACATAAATAAAAAATATAGAAGAATAAGGAGAACATAAAAATATTATATATCATATATAAATATAGTGACATCTTAATGGACACCTTTGAAGGTGTTAGAAGAATATTGAACAATCATCATTTCGTGAGGCAGAAATTCACCATCCACGGAAACAGTATGTTCTTTAACCATTAGATGTAGGTGTGTGTAAGTGTAGATCGAATAATTCTGATAAAAACATCCTAGTATATGGAAGATACTGGTTTTGTTACAAAATAAATGAATAAATAGAGTATAGGGGGTTGGAGAAGCAAAATAAAACAAAAGAGCATTAGAGGAGACTTTACCTTTGAATCGTGTAACTCCCTTTGGTTTGAACCAAAAGGGTTTCTTGAAGAGCTTCCTGCATAAGGTAAGGCTTCTAGGATTAGGAGAGGGATTTGGAGAGACAAAATGATTAGAGATTGGCCGAGCCAAAGGCTTGAGAGGTGTGGGTAAGGAGGTAGAGGTGGGGGCCTTTTATAAGAGGAGAGGAGGGGCACTCTTGGAAAGGTATAAAATGTTACTTTATTTTCAAATGAGTTTCGGATTTTAAAGGTCCCACATTGTAGTATTTTTAGGATAAGGTGATAAGGGTTTGAAATATACTCATACAATAGGTTTTGGACATGTGTAGGTCTTATATTTTACATTATCTTTTCATTTTATTTAAATCCTTTATTAATGAGGCAATCACTGCATCATCATAATGTCATAAATAATTTAATTTATTTAATTTCTGAAAATTAAAAAAAAATACTATGATGTAGGAAATATTTTTATCTTTAAAATTAATATTTATAGTAAAAAATATTACCTTTATAACCCCATGTAAAAATTGTTTTAGTAAAATAATACATGTTTGTGTCATTTTTACTTTTACTTTAAATAAAAGACATTAATGTCCCTATCTTACCCAAGTGGCTCCATGGGGTCTCAAAAATAGACCCATGGGTTTTCTTGGTCGGCCATGAAACATCCAATAAGGGTAGTACATGTGTTAAGGTCAATTAATATTATTAAAACATTTTTTTTACCTTAAACTACATTAATTACCTCTAATCGCGATTAAAACTTAAAAGTTACTATTCACCAAAAAATTATTTTAATCACATTGAACCAAATTTTACTTCCTAATTAGAACCATGTATGTTGTATTTTTGAAATTCAAAACATATAGGTGGTAAAATTTCATTTAAATGAAAAATCAGTTTTTTAAGTACCACTTAGTGGTTTCACTATTCATCAAAAATTGATGTTTTTCAAAAAAATACCAAAACTTCACCCTAAGCTATATTTGATATTCCAAATTCAAAAATGATGTCTATTTTAAAAAATTTAAAACATATAAGTTAAAATAATTAATTTAATAATTAATTCCCGCTGTCAGAACAAATAGTGAGTTTTTATGAAACAATATATATCAAAAGATTGACACTAGTTTAAGTCCAATTTCAAAGTGAAATTAATTCCAACAACCACTATTAGATTAAATGGTAAAAATATATTCTAATTTGACTTTAAAACAAATTCAAAAGGTTATTTAATCATAAAAATAAATTATATTAAAAAGGGGTTTTGAAATAAAATACAACATTTTTCACTATTCATTAAAAAAATGAACATTATCCGAAAAATACCAGAAATTTATCCAAAGTAAATTTCGATGTCCCAATCATAAATAATAAGTTTATTTTGACAAATAGAGCTTATAACATTGTCAAAAATTTTATTTAAAAAAGGCTTGCCACCAAAAGGCAGAAAAACAATCTTTTAAAAATATTAGTGTATTTCATGCTTAAGATTGGATTTATTCTCGTTTTAAGCCTCTAAAACACTATCTAATTCATAAATATACATAGATAACTATATATATTATTCATTACTTACTTGGGATGTTACATCCTTCCCCCTTTAGAAAATTGCTTCCCTGCAATTTATTTACTTATCGAATAAGTGGGGGTATTTATCCCTCATAGCATTTTCAGATTCCCTTGTTGCCTCTTAAACCATATGGTTTTTCCACAAAACCTTTACCTGATGAATCACCTTATTCTACAACACTTGCTCCCTGTGGTCAAGAATCTGGACCGGTTGTTCCTCATAAGATAGATTCTCTTCCAGCTGGACTACCTCTGAACTCAATACATTAGATAGATCTGGCATATACTTTCTCAACATCGAAACATGAAAAACATTGTGTACCTGAGATAAAATCGGAGGTAAAGCCACTCAGTATGAAACTGATCCAACTCTCTCCAAAATTTCATATGGTCCAATGAACCTTGAACTCAACTTTCCTTTCTTACCAAATCACATCACACTTTTCCATGGTGAGACTTTGAGAAAAACATGATCACCTACCTCAAAAGATAGATCCTTCCTCCGGTTATCCGCATAACTCTTCTACCTACTCTGAGATGTTCTCATGTGTTTCTGAATCAACTGAAATTTATCTGCCATCTTTTCAACCAATTATGGTCCCATCGGCTTCCTTTCACCCACTTCATCCCAAAAATCTGGAGTTCGACACTGCTTCCCATATAATGCCTCAAATGGTGCCATCTGTATACTGGAATGAAAACTGTTATTATAAGAAAACTCAACCAAAGAAAGATGTTGGTCCCAAATTCCCTGATAATCCATCGAAAAAGAACGTAGCATATCTTCCAAAGTCTGAATAGTTCGTTCTGACTGCCCATTTGATTGAGGATGAAAAGTTGTACTAAAATTTAATTCAGTACCCAATGACTTCTGAAGGCCTTTCCAAAAGTTAGAAGTGAACCTGTGATCACAGTTAGATACAATGGATAGAGGAACACCATGTAACCTGACAATATCTTTAAGATACAATTGATAAAGTTGATCTAAAGAGAATATATCTCGAGTAGGAAGGAAATGAGCAGATTTAGTCAAGCGATCAACAATAACCCAGGTTACATTATTACCTCGAGATGTATTCGGTAATACCACAACAAAGTCCATGGATATATTTTTCCATTTCCACTCTGGAACTAGTAAAGGATGAAGCATCCCTTTAGGTAACTACCGCTCTTCTTTAACCTGATGACAAGTCAAACACTTCACAGTAAAATTAGCAATATCTCTTTTCATTCCGTCCCCCCAGTAATACTCCCATAGATCTTTGTACATCTTAGTACTGCCTGAATGAACTGAAAACAGAGAACTATGAGCTTTACATAACAACTCTCTCTTCAACTGGGAATCACAAGGTACACACAATCTCTTCCCAAATCTCAAAACACCATCATTATCAATGTTGAATTCAGGCAACTTACCCTTCTGAACCAGCTCTACCTTTTTCTGCAACTCACTGTCTTACTTCTGTGCTTGCTAGATTCTGTCTGATAGAGAAGATTTCACTGATACCTGAAACAAAACAGAAGGTCATCCTACAAAAACAACTTTTATACCAAATTTCATCAAATCCTTAACCAAATGATCACATTCCAAATGCAACATTGTTAATAAAGCATTACTTTTTCGACTCAAAGCATCAGCCACTTTATTTGCTTTTCCCAGATGGTAATGAATTGTACAATCATAATCCTTTATTAATTCTATCCATTTCCTCTGTCTCATGTTTCATTCTTTCTAAGTGAATATATACTTTAAACTATTGTGATCGGTATATATTTCACACTTTACTCTATATAAACGATGCCTCCAAATTTTTAAAGTGAAAATAACAGCAGCTAATTCCAAATCATGTGTAGGGTAATTTACCTCATGAGTTGTCAAATGACATGAAGCATATGTAATTACCTGATCATTATGCATTAGGATGCAACCAAGTACTTTCAATGAAGCATCACTGTAGATAACAAACTCACCATTCCTGGAAGGTAGTGCCAAAGCTGAAGCATTCACCAATCTTCTTTTCAATTCCTGAAAGCAGTCATCACATTCTTTTGTCCAGATAAACTTAACACCTTTCCGAGTTAGATTTTTCATTGGACTAGATAACCATGAAAAATTTCTAACAAACTTTCGGTAAGATCCTGAAAAACCAAGGAAGCTACGAATCTCAGTAACATTTGTGGGTCTTGGCCATTCTTCAACAACCTTTATTTTTTCAGGATCAACAGTTACCCCATCTTTAGAAACAATGTGACCCAGGAAAGAAATTTTTTGCAACCAAAACTCACACTTTCTGAATTTCCCATACAATTTCTTTTCTTTCATGGTTTTCTAGATAACCCTTAAGTGTATTTCATGCTCCCTTTTACTTTTAGAAAACACAAAAATATCATCAATGAAAACCACCACAAACTTATCCAAGAACTCATGGAAAATTATATTCATAAGGTCCATTAATACAACAGGTGCATTGGTTAGCCCAAAAGGCATTACTACAAATTCATAATGGCCATATCGTGTACAAAACGTAGTCTTCAGAACATCTTCTTCCTTTACCTTCAACTGATTGTACCCCGATCTCAGGTCAATCTTTGAAAAATACTAAGCACCCTAGAGCTGATCAAACAAATCATCGATATGAGGCAATGGTTATTTGTTCTTAACAGTGATGTTATTCAAGGCTCTATAATCAATTCAAAGTCTCATAGAACCATCTTTATTTTTAACAAATAAAATAGGATCACCCCATGGTGATGTGCTAGGTCGAATGAAACCTTTCTCTAATAAATCTTGCAATTGCTCCTTCAACTCTAAAAGTTCAGTTTGAGCCATTCGATAAGGGGGTTTTGAAATTGGCTTATCATCAGGAACTAAGTCAACAGTAAATTCAACTTCCCGATCTGGTATTATTCCAGGAAACTCATCATGA
This sequence comes from Viscum album, assembly GCA_963277665.1. Classification (NCBI taxonomy): domain Eukaryota; kingdom Viridiplantae; phylum Streptophyta; class Magnoliopsida; order Santalales; family Viscaceae; genus Viscum; species Viscum album. The sequence continues at coordinate 68,852,411 of OY728165.1, forward strand.
AAAACATCAGGATACTCATTTACCACTGGCACATCATTAATCTGAACAGTTCCCTTGTTTTCAACGATATGTGCAAGGTAACATTCATTTCCATATTTTAAATGTTTCTTGGCCTCTTGATATGTTATCAGTAGTAAGGGTTCATTCTTGTACAAAAACTGAAATTCTTGATGAAAAGAAACTTCTTTAGATCTACAGTCAATCTTAGCATGGTAAATAGAGAGCCAATCCATACGTAGGATAACATCAAACTCTACTAGAGGTAAAACAATAAGGTTTGAAAGTAGGTTCTTTCCACGGATAAGGATAGGAAGATTCCCCCAGGTGTTTTTACCACAAGTTCAGGAGTCATTTATTGAGATGGTATTCCCATTTTACTAGAAAATTTTTCAAATATGAAAGAATGTGTAGACCCCGAATCAAACCACACACTGGCATAATCTGAAAAAACAAAGTACCTGATACAACTTCATTTGATGGCCCGAAATCTGCTGAAGTAGTTGAAAAGGATTTCACCACCCCTTTCTACTTGTATTCTAACTACTTCCCATCACTCAAGCTCTTTGTCGGACACTCATTTGCATAGTGACCCATCTCATTGCACTTAAAACATTTCACTAACTGTAAAAAAAATTTGGTCTTACCATCACCCTGATCTTTTTCAGTGCAATCATGAGCCTTATGTACCATCTTACCACATCAGTAGTAGTTTCCAGAATTCAGAAGACATTCCCCAGCATGCCTTTTACCATATTTATCACAAACTGGAAACTTAGTTTTCTTACCATCAGACTTTTTTGAAGAATTCTTACCTTTCTCCTGCCACCTCGGTCTCTTATTCTGTTGGTTGTTATAGAACACTTGATCATCGACAAACTCCATTTCCACCTTCTCAGCACATCAAACAAGATTTTCATAACTTTTGAACACACGATAAGCTAATGAAATTAGATATTTTGGCTTTAATCCTGAGTATAAAAGATTGATTTTACTGTCAAGGTCTCAGATAAAATTTGGAGCGTACCTTGCCAATCGAGTGAACCTTTCTTCATAAGCAGCCACTGGGTCTTCCTCTTTCCTCAATTATAGGATTTTTTTTTCCATCATAAGTCGAACAACCTTAGGAAAATACTTCTCAAGAAACATACCTTTGAATTCATCCCAGTCGAGAGCATCAATCTCTTTAGCGTCCCTGATATTGTTAACCATCGACGACCACTAATTTGCTTCACCCTCCAAACGGTAAATAGAAAGACTAACCTTTTGATTTTCTGAACACCCCATGACATCGAAAATATTCTCCAGTGCTTTAATCCACCATTCAGCTAGCACATGGTCAGATGATCCTTTGAATGATGGGGGATGTTGCCTCATGAAATGTTCCACCACTGACATGTTCCTCTGTGGTTTATCTGGATGATCTCGCGCATGGATACTTCCAACATTTATCGCTTGAGTCAACTGCGCCATTACTACAACAAACTGTTCAGTTCCAATTCCGACCATCTTAGGATGCTGATTCGGAAGGTTATTTCCTTCTGTATGCCTTCCTAGCACTGCTTCCCTTTTTCCTCTGTGGAAAACCATTCTGAATAAACATGTCTTAGATGAAGCAACATGGTAATCTTCAAATGCTATATCATTTCAATTTGACCATCGAAAAATATTTTTGGATAATCATTTAATAGAATTATAACTCCTAAAGTCATCTAAACCGACCTTTGATACCAACTATAAGGACCTAGCCTTAAACCTTACTTAATCTTGAGTTATTACAAGATTACACATTGAGGATCTTTTCAGGTTTAGAGTTTTAGAGAATTAGATCATAAAACATGAATTTCATTTCACATTTAAACAAACTGGTTACATAAAAGATAGTATTCATTTTCCCATCAACAAAAACATATTCAAAATAAAACATGGATTCTTTTTTGAAACTTCCTTGACATTATCGTCATATCATGTACCATTACCTTGACCTGTGAAAAACATTTCAAAAACTTGGGATGAGTATAAAAAGCTCAGCAAGGGATATGAAAATATGGAAAAGAAACATGAGTACATATATACATGAGAATGAAATCATACTTTACCCATAAAACATAAGCACTTTGACATACCTCATCAAATCATGAATAAATCATAGAAATCATAAGACATAACGGTAACTTGAGGCATTCATAACATTCTTACGTAGGGAGTAACCCTCTTGGTTACGTTTGGAATACCGATCACAGTATATTCCCTAAATCTCTTCGGAGAAACCTTAACAATTAACTCCTTCACATTACCCAATGCATTGGAGAGATATATCGGGCTCACCCGCCCTTAGTTTATCACGGAACTACCCGTCTTCATAACAATTCTCAAGAACCATAACATAATCGTATCACATAAAACATGCATAAAGGAAACATAACATTTCCACCTTTCAATCACAAGATATCAATACAACACATTGATTTAAAAACATTATGAAAACCATTTTCAATACCAAAATAAAAGAAAAGTAAAACATGGTATTTATTTTTCATTCAAAAAAAGTTATGGCTTGTAGAGGAAGCCAAAACTCAAATAATGGTCACGGCGGCTGAGAAGTAATTGTCGCCGCATACGTATGACAAAAAAAAACATTCCCTTTTGTCGTTTAGTAAACGATTCGTATAAAAATATTCCTTTTGAATAATCATAAAGTTAAAAGGGGTTTATACACTGTATAAAAGAAAGTTGTGTATAAAACATAAGATGCCTCAATGAAAGGAGATTGATACGGATTCCCTTACCTCATGTACGACTTGACTCGATCGTTCTTTAACATACTGAATAATAAAATTGAGTTAATTTCTACTTTCTTAAGAACCTTTTTTCAAGTTAATTATTCCTTTTATATCACTTATTACCATGTCATGAACACTATGTAATTATTTAGGATAATAATGGTCGTTTTGTCGACCCTGGGTACTTGAGTCAAAAATAAATTTCTTGTAATTACAAGTTGTTCATGAGGTAAAATATCCATTATATCTAGAATTATATTCATTATGTAGATATCATATGTATCATATATATCCATTATATACATGTATTTATAATATTACATAACATTTAGAGTTAAGAAATGAAATACACTGTTCATGGAGACAGTAAGCTGTACGTACGCATGAACGCTACTTCCATTTATATTTCATATTTAATGGAATTAAAAAATAATGATACATAATCGTATTATAATTCCAGTATGGTATCATATATAATATCATAAATCTATCCTTTATACCTACCACATATGGTATTAACGAGTCAAATCACTTTGAGGGGGCTGTAGTCCGCACTTCCTAAAATGAAGATATTGCGTTTACCCATAATGGAAACCATAAAGGTAGGACATAAATGAAAAATACAGAAGCATAAGGAAAAAATAAACATATTATATATCATATATAAATATAGTGACATCTTAATGGCCACCTTTTAAGGTGTTAGAAGAATATTGAACAATCATCATTTCGTGAGGCAAAAATTAACCATCCACGGAAATAGTATGTTATTTAACCATTAGATGTAGGTGTGTGTAAGTGTAGCTCATATCCTTCATATAAAAACATCCTAGTATATTTAAGATACTGGTTTTGTTACAAAATAAATGAATAAAAAGAGTTTAGGTGGTTGGAGAAGAAAAATAAAACAAAAGAGCATTAGAGGAGACATTACCTTTGAATCGGGTAACTCCCTTTGGTTTGAACCAAAAGGTTTTCTTCAAGAGCTTCCTGCCTAAGGTAAGTCTTCTAGGATGAGGAGAGGGATGTGTAGAGACAAAATGATCAGATATTGGCCGATCCAAAGGCTTGAGATGTGTGGGTAAGGAGGTAGATGTGGGGGCCTTTTATAAGAGGAGAGGAGGAGCACTCTTGGAAAGGTATAAAATGTTACTTAATTTTTAAATGAGTTTCGGATTTTAAAGGTCCAAAATTGATGTATTTTGAGGATAAGGTGATAAGGGTTCTATATATACTCTTACAATATGTTTTTGACATGTGTATGTGTTAGAGTTTACATTATCTTTTCATTTTATTTAAATCCTTTATTAATGAGGCAATCACTGCATCATCATGATGTCATAAATAATTTAATTTATTTAATGTATAAAAATTAAAAAACAAATACTATGATGTAGGAAATCTTTTTGTATTTCTAATTACTATTTATTTTATAAAATATGACTTGTATAACCCCATGTAAAAATTGTTTTAGTAAAACAATACATGTTTGTGTCATTTTTACTTTTACTTTAAATAAAAGGCATTAATCTCCCTATCTTACCCAAGTGGATCCATGGGGTCCCAAAAATCGAACCATGGGTTGTCTTGGTCGGGCATGAAACATCTAATATGGGTAGGACATGTGTCAAGGTCATTTCATATTTTTAAAACATTATTTTTACCTTAAACTACACTAATTACCTCTAATCGTGATTAAAACTTAAAAGTTATTATTCACCAAAAAAATTATTTTAATCCCATTGAACCAAATTTTACTTCCTAATGACAACCATGTATGTAAGATTTTTGAAATTCAAAACACATAGGTGTTAAAATTTCATTTAAACGAAAATCAGTTTTTTAAGTACCACTTAGTGGTTTCACTATTCATCAAAAATTGAAGTTTTTCAAAAAAATACCAAAACTTCACCCTAATCTATATTTGATATTACGAATTCAAAAATAATTTCTATTTTAAAAAATTCAAAAAGTATAAGTTACAATAATTAATTTAATAATTAATTCCCGCAGTCAGAACAAATAGCGTGTTTTTAGGAAACAATATATATGAAAAGAATGACACTAGTTTAAGTCCAATTTCAAAGTGAAATTAATTCCAATGACCACTATTAGATTAAATGGTAAAAATATATTCTAATTTTACTTTAAAAACAATTTAAAAGATAATATAATCATACAAATAAATTAGATTAAAAAGGGGTTTTGAAATAAAATACAAATTTTTTTACTATTCATTAAAAAAATGAATATTATCAGAAAAATACCAGAAATTTATCCAATGTAAATTTCAATGTACCAATCATAAATAATAAGTTTATTTTGACAAATAGAGCTTATAACATTGTCAAAAGTTTGATTTAAAAAAGTTTTTCCACCAAAAGGCAGTAAAATAATCTTTTAAAAATATTAGTGTATTTCATGCTTAAGATTGGATTTATTCTTGTTTTAAGCCTCTAAAACACTATCTATTTCATAAATAGACATACATAACTATATATATTATTCATTACTTACTCGGGATGTTACATTAGATTGGAGAACTTGAGAACTAACCATTTCTCCAAGATTCCAAGAGAAAGTATCCTAAAGATGAAGCCGAAAGAAGGGCTGGAGAGCTCTACTCATTGGGGGAGGAATATATTTGAGTGTCATATTGGAACCCTTTAAAATTTATCAAGTTCGAAGGGGAATAAAATAAAAAGGTGTATTTGACATGTTTTTTTCACAAAAAATGTGCAACATGATTATTTTTAGGATCACCAGTTTGTTTTCATGTTCTCATCCAAGTATGCCTAAATGTGGAGTTCTAATAGGATCTAAGGTGAATACACCCAAATTAAAATTATTTTTTGACGAAGTGTTGTCAAAATTAACCAAGTGAGTTTCATAAGAAAATGCATTTCAAGAAACCAAAAAAATATATTCATTATGTTTTATTTAATTTTTAGGTGTCATTTTTGGTGTTCTCAGGAAGTTGTAAAAGAGGAGGATGAAAGGCTAAAAGAGTTGAAGAATGGGTTGGGAGAAGAGGTATTAAAAGTCTTGGTATCTTCTTTGATGGAGATTTATGAATACAATATGACTGAGAGGTATGTCATCAAGGAAATTTAGAACTACAATGATGGGAGGAAGGTTAGTTTGAAAGAGGGAGTCCAATCCATCATCAAGAGATGGAAGAAGATCAAGCATCTGGGGACAGATTAAATAATGCTTGTGTAGGTTAGTTGTACTGGAGTGTTGATGTATTATATCTCTGTTCTAGATAGTAATAATTTTCATGCAAGATGAATGAAAATGTGGAATTTTATACATGAAGTGTATTGTATTTTATATCTATCTTACCAAAACGAATCCATATTTACACAACTTTTTTTGTGAAACCTGTGGTCCTATGTAGAATTATCAATCATTAAAAATTATTAATCCATAATCATAATCAAAGAACAATATCAAATAACACATCATTGTTACTTACATTGCAATGGTTGTATGAACTCTATCAAAAAAATATAATTCACTTTCCATCACAATATACCACTAACCATAATGTAATCTGAACAAACACTTTTCAATTTAACCGACTTGAATTTATCAATTCATTAAGAGTAAAAATTACCACAATCATAAGTATTATAGAAACATAAATAAAATCGACATCAGTTACAACAATGGATAGAGATATCATTCATGATGGTCTTATATGTAGCTGTAATGAGTTTACAGAGTAGGTGTGACATTTTGTAGGTATAGGTAAGTGAGGGAGAGAGCGTTGATAAAGATGCATTTTATCAAAGCTTTTTTGGTACTGATAAAGCTCGATCTTTATGAGGGCTGAAAAGCACTGATAAAATAAACCTTTATCAGCTCTAATAATTTAGTAATAATAAATAATTTATAATTATAAATCTAAATTAAAAATTTGAATTTTTTTATATAATTAGTTATTTTTTATTATAATTTTATATTTATTTAAATATATAATTAATTATTTATAATTACATTAATAATTTTTTAAAAAAATTATATATTTTTATTTATAATTATAAATATAAATTTTTATAAACACAGTAAATATACATTTATTAATATAAATATAATTATTTATATAAATGTAATTATTTATTATTATTTATTTATAATTTTTTATTTATAATTTTTTATTTATAATCATTTATTTATAATTTTCAATATATTTTTATCTTTATATATATTTATATAATTATATATAGATTTAGTAAATATATTAAAATATAAATATTGTAAATATATTCATTACTTAAATATATTTATTATAATTTTATAATTATATATATATTTATACCATTATATATATTTAGATAATTATATAAATATATATACATATTTAATAAATATATATAAATATAAATACATTCATTATTTAAATATATTTATTATAATTTTATAATTATTTAAATATAAAAGTATTTATTTATAAATATATGAATAATACTTTAAATAAATTATATATATATAGCCCCCGTGGTATAGCTGAGTGGTAGCTGCACCTATAGATCTTGATGGGGTCTTGAGTTTGAGTCTCCCTGAGTACATCCTTGAATTTTATATTGCCAATTTTCTTTATAATGTAGCCCATTTCCCCGAATAAACTGAAGCTTTGACCTAAACTTATATATATATATATTGTGAATATACATATAAATATAAGTATAATATGTTAATGATTTAAATAATTTATTATATTATTATAATTATTTAAATATATATAAATATTTATTTATAATTATATAAATAATTTTTTAAAAAATAATATTTATTTATTTATAATAATTATAAATATATAAATTTATAAATATGGTAAATATACTTTTATCAATAAATTTATTTATAAATATTTATTTAAAAATATATTTTTAACATTATTAAGGAATATATAATCTTAAATATAAATATTTTAAAAATGAGTAAAATTGAATAATTAAAATTTTCATGTTATAATAAAATTATAAAATGTACAAAAATTTGAATAAATTACATAAATATTATGTGTATGTTTATATATAAGATTTTATTAATTTCATAAATATTTGTGTGTGTGTGTTGTGTATAAAAATACATTAATTACGTATATGTATTTGAAATTAACGTAACACACGTTTGATATATGTCAAATTGAAAAATCAAACATTAAAAATGAATAAGAAATGAATATGTTTTTAATTATTACATTTTATTCATTTTCTATATATTTATATTTAATATATATTATTTATTACTCTTTATAATTAATATATATATTATACTTGTTTATTTATATTAATAGTTGTTTCATTAACAATTTTGTTAAAAATTTAGGAATTTATTCATTTTTAATTTTTATGTTTAATTATTACAATTTAATCGTTTTTAATTTTTTTGTTTAATTATTTTAATTTATTCATTTTATATATCTATATTTAATATTTTCTATTTATTAATATTTATAATCTATATATATGGATATTAAATTTATTCATTTTTATCAATAAATATTTAATTAATAAATTGTGTAATATTTCTCTAAATTTACTCTTTTTTAATTTTCATTTGTTTATTTCATTTTATTCATTTTACATATCTACATATTTAATATATTCTATGTATTGTTTTTTATAATTTATATATATATGTATATTCAATTTATTCTTTTTTATTAGTAATTATTTAATTAATAAAATTTTTAATATTTTTTTTTATTTTTTTAGTTATTTCATTTTATTCTGGACCTTTATCAGCGCTAAAAATAAGGCACTGATAAAGGGTACCCTTTATGTGTGCTAAAAATAAAGTGCTGATAAAGGGTACCTTTTATGAGTGCAAAAAACAAAGCATTGATAAAGGGTACTAATTATCATTTCTCTTATTAGTGTCGACAAAGGTTACCTTTTTTAGTGCTTAATGCTAGCACTAACAAAGGCCAATACTGTTAATGGTATGTTTTGTAGTAGTGTATTTTGTTGGTTTAAGGAAAATTTTCTTTTTAAATGTTTTCAAAGGAAAAGGGAAATTATTATTTTCTAATATTATTTTCTAATTATTTCAAGAGTATTTCTCATCTATGTTGTATGCTTGATCAAAGGTATTATTCAAATGATTCCATGCACATTGACTTAATAAAAGACTTATGAAATTATCTTATATATATATGGTATGGTCCATCACTATTTTTTTCTTTCCTAATCATTCACTTTTACATGCATGATTTACTTCCAAGGATTTTCCCCTTTGAATGATCTATGCTTCACAACTTGACTGAAGGGTGTTCACTAATATTCCAAATACATTGATTGATTAGATGAAATTGTTGTCTAAACTATTTATCCATTTTCTATTTGGTGTAAACACCATATTCACAATCATCTTTGTTGAGTGTTGTTTACATAAAATAATTATAAAGTCATTGGATACCCATTTATTTTTCATGGGGTTTTCATGTCATGCTTATTGATGAAATAATGAATGCTACCTTTGGGAAACACTTGAAAAGGATATAAAACCCATTTTTTTTTGTTTTTATGATATATAGATAAAAATTATGTGGTACAAATATATATGATTTTTCATTATGATGGGTACACCAGATAGTGCTCCAATGCATTGGGTAGTGTTAATGTCTCATGAAAAGAAATATATGGGACTAGGGAGTAACTGAATCTATTTTTTTGGCCTAGGGAGTAATCCTTGGATTATGATAATGGTAAATGTAGTAATCCTTGGAATATGATAATGATGGACTCAAGAGTTATCCATGAAATATGATTATGATATCATATTTATATTATTTCAACATTCCTATGATGTCATGATCTTTGTTTTGTAGTTCCTTGATACATGTGTTCTAGATTTAAGAATCACTATTTCCAGGCAGTTTCCATTGGATTTATTCTTAGAATTAGAAACTTCCATCAATTCATTATCCAAGGCGGACCTTCTATCCAAAGGCAGGTGTTCATTAAGTTTTGAACTTTATGATACTTAAGAACGTGCATTGGTTGAGAGGATGGGAGGTTGGATTTATCACACACTTTTGGGGGAAATTATTGTCTACTCCGGGACTCTATTTGTAAAATTAAAATATTTTCATGAATCCTTATTAATTCACCAAGTATATCATAAGTATCCGTTGGAATTTATAATCACTTATTAATATGTTTAAAACTTTAGAATCATCAGTATGTATTCAAGGTTCCTCATCAATGGAAATATTCAAATGAATTCAAGGTTTTCCATCAATGGTATCCTTTAATATACTGATTAGAGATTATTTTAATCATCATTGTGATGATACTGGTTTTTAATCCACTCAGTGGGGCACTTTGGAATTTATTGTCATCCAGGGAGATGAAGGTTTCTTTTGATCTTGGGATCATGCCCGTAAAATGGGCTAACTAGGTATCCTTATGAAAGGAATTAGAACCCTCATAGTTTGGTGTCACTTATTAGGAAACAACATACCTTTTAAGGTCATGTGATAAGGACCTCTAAGTGGAATGTGCTTAGTTGAAACTTTGTGTGGGACTTATGCTAAAGCTGCCCAAGGAACTTGGAAGGGATATGGGTTTCCAAGTAAGACCATACCCTGTTGGGAATATGATCCAAAGAGAAAATGGTTGATTTGAAGTGTTGGGTTTGAACCTAAAGGAGGCTTCCTACGTTTCCCATATGGATGGGAAACAAATCCCACATAGTTTGATGAATCTCATAGGAGATTATAATCCTCTGAGACAGATGAGTTTGGGATCACTTCCTGAAAAAGGATGCCTTGATGATTTGAGGATTGAATTTGGGGATTATTTCCTAAGTAGGATGCCCAAATTGGGGGAATTAGGGTTGGATTACTAAGGAGGATATCCAGTGATCTTGGGCTCTGGAAGAGCTTCCTATGCATCCTAGATTTCTCGTAGTTCCTTTCAATAAGTGCTTGTGCACATGTTGCAACCATAATGTATCTCTAAGCCCATGTGAGTTATGCTCTATGTAAGAAATAAGGGATGCGAAAGATTCAACAATGACACTTCACACTTTAATATTTTTCCTCCATGCTAATGGAAGAGGGTGCATTGACCATGGAAGAGGGTGATGCGACTAACCTTCCCGCTTTTCTATTTACATTGGATAAGGTTCCAATGTAAGGAGGAAGGGGTGAAGGTGATGGGATTATACCCAGATGGATGCCCTGAAATTTGTCCTGGTAGGAGAGGGAGACTTCTCCTATGCTTCTGTGGAAAGGAAATAGGTGAACCATACCTTACCTACCAAAAAATCGAGATCCCGGGTCATCTCTTTGAGAAGGGAGAGGCCATGACCCAATTCCTCCCCCAAACCAGGAACTTCCCAACATTTTTTCTGGGAGAAAATTCCATGTGACTGTGGATATAAAAACCCACAAACATCCCATGAATCCTAACCCCATTTTAAAACAAATGTAGAAAACCTCTGACTATGGAAATACAAACCCAAATAGGAGACATGCTGATGTGCCTTTCCCAAAGGTTCTAAAATTCAAGAGGTTTTGGTGGAGGCTTCAACTTAGATACTTTCAGATATGTAAACCAAGGAAGGAGATACCCTACCATGAATGGAATTTAAAAAGGGTACTTGAGTTGGTCAGGTAGGTCCCTCATGCATGTTTTCTGTATAGGTACCCCGCATAGATGTACCACATAGGTATACCGCGCATGTATGTCATGTTGGTATTCCACGCAGGTGTGGAGCATAAGTATGCCTCGCATGTATGGTGTGAAAGTATATCGCACATGTATGGATGATGACTGAAGAATGTGAAGAAATTAAAAACATGACTATCTCATTTAATTATCTATTCTCTCATGGTTTAGAGAGCTACCTGAGAAAATTTGAGAGATATAGGAAAAAGAGCTACGCAATGGGAGCTTTAGAGAGTCATTCACTTTTTTTTAGTCCTGAAATGGCGAGCCCAAGGGATATATTAATAGGAATGGATGGGCCTAGTTGAAGATCTGTTTCTCGTGCAGGTATTTCTCATAGCTTCGCCATAGAGGTATTCCTTGTAGGCGCACCAAACATCTTCTGGAGCGGAGGTATGGCGCGTGGATCCTCCACGTAGATAAGTCACGTAGCTCCGCCGCGCAGGTCCTCCACATAGGTTCATAAATAATTTTCTAGCATGGAGGCCTGCTGCAGAGGTCCGTTGCATAGGTCAGCCATGTAGGTCAGTCGTGTAGGTCTGCCACATAGTTCCGTGAAGCTACTCTGTCGTGAATATCTTTGGAAGTATTGATTATTTTCCTTTGGGATTTTCGAATGTTATGATGGGATCTGAAAGATCTGGAGTTCTCTTCATAGACCTTTTTGTTAATTTCTCAAGTAGTGTCAACAAAATCCCCCCCTCAGGATTGGATTCAAAATGTACAAAGAGGGCCGAGTATTGAGGTGAAGGTTGCTGAACAGAGTAGGTTTATCGTGTAGGTTTACAGCGCAGATGCTTCGTGAAGGTATGATGTGAAGAGGTTGTGCGCAGTCCGAACATATAGGTCTTTAGTTTCCTATAAATAGGTCTCACCCTTTGTGATTTTTTTCTTTATCTGTGCTTTCTCTAAAATTTTTTAGCTCTTGTTTCATAGATTGTTCTCCCAAATCTTACTGCATTGTGCTCTCATGTAATTTCTTTGAAACTTTTTGAAGGTAAAATTAATTACGTGATGGAGCTAGACCAAAGGACTTCACCAATGGCGTTGTGCTAGGATCCTTGGCGAATGACCTATGCGATGGACCTCATCGAAGGACCTACGCGATAGGCCCCATCGAAGGACCTATGCGATATGCCTCATTGAAGGACCTACACGAATAGTGTCCTTTTCCATTTTTTTTGATTTCCTCTTTAAAATTCTAACCTGGATGTTTGGTAATTATTTTGTAGGATATAATGAATCATTTGATGACTCATACTGAAAAAAATAAGGCTCACCAAAATGAAATGATGAAGATCGTTGGACCAGATTATTATGAAATTGTTGATAGTACTCTTCTTAGGCTATGGAAGGGTCTAATTCCGTACCAACATGACTACGCAAAAAGTCCTTATTTACCCTTATACAGGAATAGGTTTTTGCAAAATTCCCATGTTCCATCTATTAAGAAGTACTTTCCAAAGAATTGGATTCTTCAATTCTCCAACTATAACTGCATGAATTTTTGTGCAAGGGGGGTTCCAATACAAGAAGTAACCGTCCCTATTAGATACATCCTTCATCACAGTGGTTGCAGTCTTGATATGAAAGATCATGTTGTAGAGCCAATAAAACATTGTTATGATTCCACTTTTCAGGCATCTCAAATAGATCAATCTAATGGTTGGAAAGGAGATTGGGACCTTCATTCTGGAGGGGGTGTAAAACCCGAGTAGATGTGGGAATTCTGGGTATGTCGGGCTTGTGAAAAATTCAGAAAAGATTTATCGGATGTTCATATCTACAAAGCTATCTGGATGGAGAAAACTTATGTTTATAAAAATGAATTTATTCCTAAATTACTAAGCATATGGGGTCCACAAACAAATTCCTTTCATTTGACACACTGTAAAGTTGGTATTAGTCTCTCAGACATTTACCAAATAGCTAAAGTTCCTATTCTTGGGAAAATGTATGATGAATTCATTCCTCCTACTACAACCTAGGGTAATGATTTTAGAACACCACTGCTAGATCCTGAATTATTTAAGATGGAGAATAATTTACCTAAGGACAAGAAAGATATTCATGCTAGAGTGTGGACGGAAGCCGTTTTATAACCAATAACAGAGGAAGGTCCAACCTGTGGATGTACTACTATATGTCCTTCTATGGATAACTGAGGCAGTTCAAGCACATATTGGCCTACGCTGGAAAGAGGTGATTATATGCATTGGGGATATAAAGTCAAACCTGATATAGATGCAAAAGTACACTTAGCTGCCTTTCTTTCTATGTGGCTAAGTGTTTATTTGCTTCCAGTACATGAATCCAGAGGTGGTGTAAGATCAGGGACTTTCATCATTGCAACTAAATTGGTAGAGAGGGAAGTATATTGGACTAGAAATCCCTATATTAGCAAGAATTTACCATCTACTACTGCATTTATAAAGTGGTAAGGTTCCATTTAGGATTTTAGGGCCATTCCAAGTGTTGTGGGGATGGATTGCAAGACATTTTTCTTCATACTCAGTGTTGAATTTAGTCAGAGTTCCCAATGGTTGATTCAACATATTTTTATAGAAAGTTTCTGGTATCAATCCTCTAAACTTAAGACCTGACAAGGTGCTGAAGGTATTGGATATCTTAAGAGAATTCTGTTTCTTTCCTTTTAGTAACCCACAGGTAGGAACATTTATTGATGATGTTAAAGAAAATAATTATGAGCTAAGATCTTATATGATGGAATTTAGGGATGGAATATTATCAACCAGGATTGATGGTGAAATTATCTATGAGGCTTATGTTTTTTATAGGTTTGCTCGTCAATTTAGATGCCTTCATCAATCAAACACTTTTCCACCTACGTATGTCAGAAAGGAGAAACACCGAATGGTAGGGAAACAATTATGGACCCTAACAACTTTAGAGGTATCCAAACTGTCAATTACTCTACCTCCACCAAATGCATCGATTGGATTGGAATCTGGGTATGCCAAAGCCTGGGCATCTTCATATCCTCAAGGGGCTTTGTCAAATGGAAAATATCGAGTGGTGTCTACAATGACTGTTGCAAATGGAAATCAAGGTAAGAAGTCCAAGGCTAGAGATGATACAGAATTTTCAGAGGTTTCGGAGCCCTCGAAAAATCTTTGTAGGAGCTATACCAGGAAGACCAGGGCTAGAGGAGAAAAACCTCCAATGCCAAGGCGATCCAGTTTCCACCATCAAACAGAAACTCCTATTCCATCTGTGGAACTTTCTAAAGAAAGGAGGCCTGAAGAAGTTCTCCAATTAGAAGGTGTTGAATCTTCTCCACAATCAACCATACCAAGATTGAATTATGTGTGACCTTCAGCCATTCGTCATTGGGAGAGTTTAACATGTGATCTTAGGGATGCCTGGGAATTTCTCCAGCATGGAATTTGTATACCAGATATTAGTGACATCAAGGAACCTTCTGATTTTAATCCAGACAATAACTTGGATGAAGTACAGAAGTATATTGTAGAGCTGGAGACTTTTATATATTCAAGTGATGAACAAATCCCAGCCTCTAAATGAGTATCTCATATGATGGACTTAGGAGTCCGAAAAGGGGTAATTATCGACTCTAAGGAGGAGTGGGATATTTGTGTTAATACTTAGAATGTATTTCCCTTTTTCTTTTGTCTCAACTATGATTTACCATTTATCATCATTAATCTTGATGAAAAAAATGTATTTGTGAAGCTTGAATATAGAGAAGGAAGATCTAGACCAATTCTCAAATCACCTCAGTATGGTCCTGCATGCTCTCCTATCGATGCAAAAAATGATCCTCCCAGGTTGCTAGAACTTTCTCCATGAGAAAGAATCATGACTGGGGTAATGGAGACATATATTCTTCAACCATTACCTCAATTTTCCCCTGATAAGAAGAGTTTTTCTATCTCTCCCAAGATTTTGAACAAAAACGTATGAGAGCAATGCGATTGATTCAAAGCGTTCACCGAAGGAGTAAGTATTTACAATATCCTTAGGGAATACAACTTGCTAAATATATTCTGGTAACCACATTTTATACTCTTGTAGGATATATATCTCTCTCCTCTCTCAAGAGATTAAGATCCAATTCTTCAAGACTAGAAAATGAAGCCCCAGCGGAAACCCAGGTTCATGCTGATAAATCTGCAATTTTAGTAGATAAATCGTCATAAGATTCAGATATACCTACTCCTGGATCTCCTGAGAGAGTGGAAAGTCATGGTAAGATTAAATACACTCCTCAGTTTCTTTTTGTCAAAGGATCCTAAAATAATCAACATTGATATTCCTATTGCTTCAGAATAAAGGAATGAAGATCTAAGGCAATCTAAGACAAATGCTGATGTTGAACCAAACGTAGAAAGACCTGATGCTGGTATACTAATTGAAGATCCAATGGAACAAAATGTTAGCAGAGCCAATTTAGGAATTAACCAACATTTGTTGTATCCCTTAAATGGTGAGGATTCTATAACATTTTATGCTTTATACACTAAAATGATGGACACCCTTAATCCAAATATTGATATTCTAGGTTCCATCAAGGATTTTGGGGATTTTCATGAATAATTTCAAGGACATAAGTCCCTATTTTGGTATTTTTTTTATACATAATTTCACTTTAACATGATTATTTACATTAAAGTTCACCTTATGCAGCTTTATCTGCAGAAAATGTTGCAAAGGCTCTTCAGGAATAGGGTGTTCCACTTTATCCTTCTGCTAGGGCTAGAGAAATACCTATAGAAGATCCTTCACCAAGAGATGTTTCAGAGACTTCAAATGTCATAACTGAGAAAATTCAAGGAAGTGACCCTTCTCAAGAAAAAACTGATCAAAACACTGAAGCTGAGAATATGGGGAATGAATCCAATCAAGTAGCTGACTTATTATTGGGTAATTATAATCAGCTATTTGAATCATATTTGTTTCCTCCATTTGAAACTAATAATGAAATTGATTTTATCATTTTGGGTTATAAGTTCCTATATCATAAGGTTAATCTTCTATTGTCCCAAGAGAAGTAGAATAAGGCAGCTCTTTAAGTGAATTGTTTCCAGAGTACATTTTACCTCATGGTAGTGACTCAGATTTAGACTTAGAGATGCAATATGCTCTCGGTATGGCATGTAAGAAGACATGGCAGCATATCTAAAGCATAATTTCCAAAAATCATTTAGATGAATTGTGGTCCCATTTTTCAAAACTCCCAACATTATTCTATGTATTGAGATTTGGTGGATTTAATTATCAGCCAGTCTATGATGCCATGAAAGAGACTATTCACCGATGAGAGTAAGAGCATAAGCTGCGACACGATTTTGAAGAGGCTAAATGACACATCAATATTGAGGGATTTCAAGCTGCAATAAATGAGGTAGAGAAAAATCATAATAATAAATCACTCGAGATTAGCCAACAAATCAAAGAAGCCACATAGTTAATACATCTTTAATAATAATTGTATGCTATTCATAAAACTCTTGATCAGTTGAATCAGACATTAGGAGAAACCAAATTAGAGGGTATAACTGCTATTTCTATTGCTAAGGAATCACTTTTTCTAGCAGAGGAGGCTGGAGTTGCTCAACCATCACAACTTCAATAGGCAGCTGATAGATCTTATGAAGCGATCCAACAAATGAAAAGTCATGTTGAGAGTTTATTCTAAAACACGATAGAGAGGAACCATTTTGTGGATGACCCTCTATTTTCATATGAATGAAAGAAATTTTGTTTTCAATCATAAAAATATTCATTCCTATTTTCATTATTGCAATATGAAAATTAAATAATGATAATGATTCCTTTATGTCTATCAATCATTATTATAATTACAATAATGAAGTTCTCAAAATTTTCTCATTAAGATGAGGGTCCTAATGAGCCGAATTTGACTATTTCTAGGGTTATATGGATAACCCCACAAATTTTGTATCTTTTAACCTCTTTTTTATTGCTTAATATTACCTAAATCATACAAAAATGTATGTTTAGTGAGCTGGGACTCGAATTTTGTTTAGTGTTCTCTTTGAGGGTTCTCGATCTAATGAGTACTGAGTCTTTTGTTACTGTCAGTTTAGAGTCATGCATGTTGGACTATAAATGGCTAATATTTAGGTTTGAATAGCTTTAACCATAAATTTTAAATTATATTACAAAGAAGATTTAGTGGTTAATAATTTATTTAATATTCTTTAAACATTTCCAAAGAGATTCTTGAGCCATGATTTTTATGGTCACCAAATCTAAAAACCTGTATCAATATAAGGGGTCTCTTTTCTAGAAATGAAGTTACCATTATTTAACAAACCCATTATGTGGGCCACATTATGTAGGGACAACTGGGGCATTTACTACATAACCAAATAGTGGTATCTTTTGATTGACAAGCCTATTATGTAGGAAACTTATGCAAGGCTGCCTAAGGGAACGTGCTACATTCTCAAGAAAAAGAGTTCTTTAGGAATTTAACATTTTCTTTTGATAGATTGGGGAAATAAGATTTGGGTGACTTAAGACCATAATAGGTCGTTTTTCCATGGAAAAGAATTTTAAAAATGAAAAAGGGGATATTTTAGACCAACATAAAACATGAATAGGGAAACCATTTTTATACAGATTTGATATATAAGTAATGGTTAAATATTTATTAAAAAGGGGATATTTCTAATATCGTACTGTGTAGTTTTAAGTCATACAGTGGGGACATTGGTACTGTGTAGTTTTAAGTCATGCAACGAGGACATTGTGTGGACTTAATTTAAATTCTTTAACTCTGACCAAAGGTATGAGAAAACTCTCCCAATTTCTTGATAATTTTTTTGGAATTATACTATCATATTTAGGTATAGAAGGTAAAACTGTAAACTATGATTTATAAATTTCTGGAACCAAATAATGATATGTGAAAAGGTCTAAAAATATTAGAGGAAGTATTTTCTAAGAACTATGTTACCATTACTTGAAAAACCCGTTATGGAGGCTGTATTATGTAGGGCCAATTGGGGCATATACTGTATAGCCAAAATAGTGGCATCTTTTGACCGACATACCTTTTATGTAGGTAACTTATGCAAGTTTGCTTAAGGGAACGTGATGTATAGTCAGGTAAAAGAGCTCTCAGAT
The DNA here is from genome assembly GCA_963277665.1 of Viscum album. NCBI lineage: Eukaryota > Viridiplantae > Streptophyta > Magnoliopsida > Santalales > Viscaceae > Viscum > Viscum album. Next base: position 68,871,015 of record OY728165.1, read on the forward strand.
GTTTGACATTCTATTGCTAAAAGTTGAAGAATGTTTAAGGAGATTCAGATTTTCCAAAGCATAGAGTTTGGTTTATGGAGAAAATTACCTGAATATGGGAAGGGTATTTCCAATCAAGATATCCAATGAATCGGAGGAACATGAATTTTATGAAGGTTTGACCAAAACGTAAAAGATATGGTGTCCATAGTTTTAGGTCATACAACTATGACCAGAAGTGGAAACAATATATGATATATGGCCAAGTGATTTCAAGGTTATTCCTTAGTGTATTGAACTCATGGTGAAAGAAATGTGTAAACCATTGTCTTGAAGATTTCTAGATTGTGAGAAAGATAATGGGACAAATATACTTGAATGGCTGTTTTAAAATATTGATTATTGTATATTGCCATCCAAGATTAAAGGGGACGAAGATACTATAACTAAGAACGAAGTTACCATTACTTGAAAAACCCGTTATGAGGTCTGTATTATGCAGATCCAACTGGGGAATATGCTGCATAGCCAAATAATGGAATCTTTTGGCTGACAGGCCTATTATGTAGGCAACTTATGCAAGACCACCTAAGGGAACGTGCTGCATTGTCAGGCAAAAGATCTCTTAAATATTAGCAAATCTATCACCAGAAACCATAATAAATATTATGAGGATTTGGAAATATTCAAGATTAGGAGTGTGAAATATGGACGAGGGTTTATGTTCAATGTTTATGAGAAATATTTTAATCAATATTTACAATGATTTTGATGTCCTTTACATAGATCTAACTCATATGTAAAATGGAGACTTTATTTGTTACCTTTGAATGAATATGTTGTTGTGCAGTTTTAAGTCATGTAGTGAGGACATTTTACTGTGTTGTTTTAATTCATGCAGTGAGGATATTATTAACCCCATAAGAAATTAAAACACCTTATATAAAGAATCCATTTATCCAATTCCTAATCCCACGTGATCTATGCTCGGTGTGAGAATCCAGGAGCAGTAAGGCTTTCTTTTATAATGCAAAAGTGATGCAAATGAATAATAGATGTATTAAATTTCCATGCAGTTTAACAACATGAGGTAAGGACAACAATGAAACGATATTAAAGGAAATACATATTGTAATTGGATTAAGGGATAAAACCCAAGTGTCACTATATGTCTTGCTGGGGAAAGAATCAAGTCATACATAGTTCTTAAAACATTCCCTATGCAGAATTGATTTTTATATATAAAAATTAAAGGGGTTTTTTCTTGTACAGATGGGTGTAGGATTGGAGATCTACGAATCTCTACGTATCTCATTGAAAATGAGAATCAAGCCATACGTGGTTCTTGAAACAATCATTCCTCATGCTAATGGAGTTTGACATGGAGAATGGGGGTTTTTTACACGTTTTGAGAGAATGGTAAATCTTAAAATATAAAATGGTATAAGTACCAAATAATATGTCTTAAGTAAATTCTCTGTATAGATCTGATTCATATACATGATGAGAAAAAGAAAATAAGAAGATTTTGTGATTGTGGCTGGGCCCAGAAATGTAGATTCAGGAATCTCTACAAATCTCATTGAAAATGAGAATCAAGCCATACGTAGTTCTTGAAACATGGTGTCTATGCAGATCTGACTCCGACATAGTAAAGAGAGGGACTCATGTACTAGTAAGAAGTAGTGATGACGTCAATGACGTTTTCTTATGTAAGATTCTAACATCAAATAGAGAATACATAAGTTGTACAAATGATGTCATGCAGTTTAACGTCATGTGACAAAGACGAAGATGCTACACACTTTAATGTAATGAAACATGGATGATTATGGTTGTTATGCAGTTTAATGTCTTTCAACTAGGACATGAGTGTTGTGTAGTTTTAATTCTTGTAGTAAGGATATGGTACTGTGTAATTTAAAGTCTTGCAGTGAGGATGATATACTGTGTAGTTTAAAGTCTTGCAGTGAGGACGATGTAGTGTGTAGTTTAAAGTCTTGTAGTGAGGATGTTGTACTGTGATGTTTAAAGTCTTTTAGTGAGGATGATGTACTATTTAGTTTAAATTATTTTAGTGAGTACTACTTTTTATAATTACACAAATTATTTCTTAAAAAATCTCACATTTTTTGGAGATGTAATGAAATCTCCATCCGTTGAGATTAAAGAATAATCTCTATTTGAATAGACCTTATACATGGAATAAGGTCCTTCCCACTTTGGTTTGAGTTTTGGATGTTTCTTTCCTATATCATTGGTGTCCTAAGGAACAATACCAATTCTCCTTTAAGGAATGAATGAAGGTGAAATTTCTTTATTAAAATCTCACACTATTCTATTATGATAGAATTCTAGATGATGCAAAGTATGAAATCTTTTCTCATCTAATTGTTCCAAATCATTAAACCATTTCTAAGATATTTCATCTGTAGAAAAATGATAACAAATTGCAACTCTAAGTGAAGGAAATTGCATTTCAATAGGAAAAACTGCTTTAGTTCCACGTACCAATGAATAAGGAGTTACTTGGGTAGCAGTATGAGTAGTTGTCTGATAAACCCATAAAGCATTAAAAATTTTATCATGAAGTGATTTCTTATATTTATCCACCATCTTCTAGAGTATATTTGACAGAGTCTTATTGAATGCCTCTATCTATCCATTGGACGCTACATGATAGCGAAATGAATGGTTGGACTTGATACTATGTTCTTGATACAACTTTTTTACTTCAACAGAACAAAAATTGGTGCCATTGTCTATCAAAATAGTTTGAGGGACACCAAATATGGTGATGATATTAGTTTTGAAAAAACTAAAAATGATTTTTTCTTCGACTTCCATAAGTGGTATTGCCTCATCCCATTTAGATAAGAAGTTATTAGTAGTGAGAATATACACAAACTTCTTAGCCGTGGCTGGAGGATAGGGTCCTACTACATCTATTACCCATGTGGAAAATGGACAGGAATATTTAGCTATATGTAGAAACTCTGGGGGTTGACGAATGAAGTTGGAATTCACTTGATAGTGATGACATTTTTTTAGTGAAATCTATACAATCTTGTGTCATTGAAGGCCAAAAGTATCCAAGAATTCAGATATGATCAGAGAGTCTGTGCCTAGATTTGTGGGCACCACAAGTTCCTAAATGTATTTCTTTAATGACAACTGCAGTCTCTTCTCCATCAATACATCTGAAAAGAATTACATCAAAGCCTAACTTGTAAATGATCTTTTTGTGATCTGGACAATCATAAAGAGTAAAATTAGCCACTCATCACCGGATCTGCTTCTTCTCAGCCCTATTTGGTAGAAGTACCCCATTTTGAAGATATTCCATGATGGACGTTCTCCATCCCGTGGTATGACCATATGGTTCAGAAATTGGAAAAATTTCATTAATTTACTCCATTATGGTTTGAACAAAAGGTAAGACCACATGATGATGGGTTATCCTGATAACTATTTCATCCCGATTTGGATCTTCCAAGGTTGTAGCTACATTATCCAGTGCATCTTCTTGGGCATTTTGTGATCGCAGGACATAGGACAATGTCGACTCTGAGGGAAATTCAGCTATTAACTCTCTAACATAATCAAACAAAGGGATTAACTCTTCTTTTCTAATAGAATATTTCCCATTGATTTGTTTGATTACCAATTCAGACTCACCTTTTACCCTTAAATTATCCATTTACACTTAAAGGGATAATTCCAAACATGCGATGAGAGCTTGGTATTCTGCTTCATTGTTGGTACCACCTTCTGATAATAGGAAAGAAAAAGGCAATACTACCTTTTCTGGGGAAATAAGAACAATTTCTAATCCAACCTTGTTGAGTTTAGGATTTTCCAGTATCTTCCCTATTGGACTTTTAGAAGAACCATCAAAATACATTTCACGTGTTTGGAAATTATCTTGAATAGAGAAGACCTCTTTATCAAGAAGTTTAGTATTAAATGATGTATCTTCCGCAGATGGGTGATCAGCAAGGAAATCAGCCAGAGCTTGGCCTTTAATTTCCTTTTGAGGAAAAAACTGGATATCCAAATATTGAAAAATAACCTCCCACCATGCTAGAAATCCAGTAAGTATAGGGCGACAGAGGATACATTTGAGAAGGTAATTACGAGATACCAATTAAACCTCATGATGTTGTTGATAGTGTCTCAATTTCTTAACCGTAAAGATTAATGCTAGGAAGCACTTCTCAGTACTTGAATATCAAGTTTCCACATCAAGAATAGTGAGATTAAGATAATAAATGATATTTTCATTCCCAGTATCATTATTTTGGGTGAGGAAGGCACATAGTGATCGCTCTAAAGCTGTCACATAGAGAATAAGTGGTCTTCCCTCAATAGGTGGAATCAGTACTGGTAGACTCAAGGGATATTTCTTAAGTATATCAAATTATTCTTAGGAACCCTCAGTCCACTATTAGGTAACTCCCTTATTCAATAATCTGGTGAAGGGTAAACACTTTCCCACCAAATTGGTGATAAAACGCCGAATATAGGCCAAGTGTCCTTGAAGTCCTCTTAATCATTTCAAATTTCTAGGAGATGACATACCAAGGATTGATTTTTTTTCTTAGGATCAACTTCGATACCATGATGGCATACAATGAAACCGAGGAATTTTCCTTAAGTTACCCCGAAAGCACATTTTAAGGGGTTCATCTTAAAATTGTGTTGCCAAAGTTTATTGAATATGGTTTCCAAATCAGCCAAGTGATTGAAAATTTGTCTTGATTTGACAACCAGGTCATCCACATAACATTCAAAAAATTTCCCTAAGAAGGGTTTAAAGATATGGTGCATGACACATTGGTATGTTGAGCCTGAATTCTTTAAGGAAAAGGGAATTACCCTATAGAAAAACACACCATGAGGGGATCTAAAGGCTATATATTCTTCCTCCTATGGGGCCATACAGATTTGATTATACCGAGAGTATCCATCCATGAAGAAAATGGCTTCATAACTAGCTGTTTCATCAATTAGAAGTTCTTTAATTGGAACTGGAAAATTATCTTTAGGATAATACCGGTTAAGATATCTGAAATCAATGCAGACTCAAATTTTACCATTCTTCTTTTTCACTAGGACAATATTGGCCAGCCATTTGGGATACTGAAATTCCCTGAAAAAGTTATCCTTTATAAGTTTATCAACTTCAGCTTTAATTTTAGAGGCATGAGTTGGGTGTGTTCTTCTTGTTGTATGCTTGAGTCCACGATGTTCCTCTAACAAACCAAAATGATGGGTGGATACATTAGGATTAAGACTTGGAATTTCTATATTATTCCAAGAAAATATATCTCGATGTTTCTTTAGAAAGGAAGTATACACCTCTTTCACTTTATAGGTCATGGCCGCACTAATTAGAGTGGGGCGTGGATCTTCTTTTGTTCCCAGATTTATTTCTCTGAGTTCATTGATGGTGGTAGAGACACCTTCTTCAAATGCTGGAGGATCATCCCCAAGATCTTTCTCTTCTTCCTCGTTAGGTGTTACCTCTTCTATTTTCACTTGCTTAGTATATGACAAGGGAGTATTCCTAGAGTTAAGGGAGGAGTTATTATTTGAACATCTTGAAGAAGAAGCCACTATATCTGACCCAACTAATGACAAATGGTCTTCCTGTGGTAAATATGGATTAATGGATTGAGAGTCAACAACTTTTTCTTCCTCTAATATTTCTACAATTTCTTCTATTCTTATTGACAAAGTAGAGGCTCTTTGTAGTTCAGTAGATGAAATGAAAACATCTCCATTAAAGATTCCATCATTTCTCGGTGTATCAATAATTTCTCCTATGTTATCAGGCTCAATCGCCACAATTGACATTATGGTAATTACTAGATGAGTGCATGTTGATGGTATGACGAAGTTATGGCTACATGTTGATGCAACCAATGTCTTACAAGAAGAATATTGAAGGTTGTGTCCTGACGAACAACCATGAATTTTTTATTAGACACAAGATCTCCAAATTCATTTCTGAGTGTAATTTCTCCCATAGGTTCTTGTTCATTCTTGTCACATCCTTGCAACATTAAAGTCGAAAGAGATAAGACAAATCTAGTCAGGCCCAATCGATGAAGTGTACGAATGGGAATGAGGTTTCCCCCAGATCCATTATTAGTGAAGGATCATTAGATATCTATGTCATTGACCTTTCCAAACAGATACAAAGTTCTGATATGCACATGTACCACATGGTCTTCATCTTCATCCATAAAAGATATTATTGCATGGCATTCTGTAAAATCATTCTCTATATGGTAAACTTTAGCAGCATCAACTTTAGTTTCAAACTCCCAAGGACTTGAAAAAGTCTCAATGAGGGCCTCTTGAAGATCTATTGATAGATTCAAAATATCCATAATTGAAAACTTGGCCGGTACTTGGGACAATTGTTTCAAAACATCATACTTTTGATCCAAAGGTTTTTGTTTCCTAGCATAGAGATGTGGTTTTGTAGGTGCTTTGGAAGTTGATTCTTCTGTTGTAGATGTACTTTGTGTTGGAGAAAAAGATGAAAATATTGTTGTCTTTGGTAAATTAGACTGACTGAGTCTATTTTTCTGCTAAGAAGAAGATGGTGTTGCTTCTAATAGGTACTCCAAAATAATTGTGTCAAAACTGAGCCTGTCTTTCATAGAAGAAACTCAGTTTTCCTGTTGAGCCCATTGAAGGGCCCTTCCACGAGTTTCCACTACACATATGGTTCGAGAAGGTGTAGAATTAAAATGGTGGTTTCTAGAATTCCCACATCTTCCCCTATATCCTCAACCTTGGCCTCTTTCTCTAGTTTATCAATTAGGTATAAGGAATTATGGCTCATTACAATCAAAATCATCATTGGCATAAGGATATGTTAAATGGATAACATTAATAGAACCAAAGATTAATTCTTCATCTGATGAGGATTATTCCTGACATGTTACTTTTTGTTGTGCCATTTGATGGGGCGGTACCTGTGGTTTTGAAATATATGGCATAAAATCTGCCAATGTAAACAAAAACATTGGCCTGGACGCGATCTCGTCTTTTTCTGACTTCTCTTTATCTTTATCATCACTTTGCTTCTTTAAGGAATAGAATTTTGATGAAGATGGTTTTACTATGGTTGGATTGGTAGAAAAAATAATTAGTTATTTCAACTGTGTTCGTATAATAACATGAGTCCGATTGATCATTTTACTGATCATCCAATCATCATATTTTTGAACACTTTTACTTTTAACTTATTTACATTCTTCTTCTTCCTCTAGATTGGTAGTAGTAACACATGCTACTTGAGCTGATGAAATTTTCAATTTCACTTGTCCAGAGTCTGCCATCTTTTGCAGAAGTTCTTTGAAAACAAATCACTCTTAAATGGGGTGTCCCAAAATTTGATGAAAGGGAAAATAATTCTGATGATCTTCATATGTGTTTTTATTTGGATTCTTCGGCCTTGGAAACTGAACCAAATTTTTTTTCTAAGGCTGAGATGAAGTAACCAGGAACATCTTTGTTCCTAAAAGAATAAAATTTATTCTTTAATTCATTAAAATATTTTTGCCTTTGATCTCTTTGATCAACTTGATGAGCCGGTGATTGCTGTTTATATTTAGGAGGTAGATCCCATCAGTATGATGAGGGTCTTGAAGTAGAAGCAGGTACAAGTTCCTTTTTGAGTGTGACTGTAGCAACTTCTCCCTTTCCTATTCTCCTTCCTGGAACTGATGGAATTACATGAGTTTTAGCCTTAGTTTCAATAATAGATTCTTATATCTGTTGAGCGTTTGATATAAGGTCTTGAAAGACTCCTGTGTATTTCACAGGGATCAATGGTGTGCATAATTCATCATGCATATTTTCCACATAGATTAGCAGTAATGCTTCTTGAGGTAGTGCTAAACTTAAGGAATATGTTAATCCCTTCCATCGAGCAATGAAATCTAAAACTCATTAATTCTCCATTTTTTTACAATAGGTAATATCAAAAACTATCATCTTTGGTAGTGTTAAGATAAATTGAAGAAGGAATTTCTGATTAAGATCTTCCCATCCTGTAATTGATCAAGATTACAAACTTGTAAACCAAACAAAAGGTGATCCTTGTAATGACTAAACAAAAAACCTAAGCTTAACTGCTTATTTTTGTTGAGAAGTTCCCATTATAGGATCAAAACAAGAGACAAAATGTGTTATGTGTTGTTCTGAATCTCCCAAACAATTAAATATTGCGAATGTGGTATTCACAAAATTTGGTGGGGGAGGAATTGCATCTACCCATTCAGGGTACGTTCTCTTTTCCAGCTGAACTAGTGAACGTTGTTCCTCCATAGCTTCAAACTGAGTCATTAATGCCCCAATTTTGTTGATAAATATTTGTGGAATATCTAGATGAGCTGGGTTTTGTGCAGGTATAGAAACTAGAGCTTGAGATGGTGCAAAGACCGGTAAGACCACTGATGGTGGTGCTGATATCTTCCTTGGATAACCCACAGGAATAGGTCTATCAGGATGTATGTGATCCTATCTTGATTGTGTACCCAATGGAGGGAATTCATTATCCACATTTTTAGTTACTACAAATCCCCTCTGCAGAGGAGATCCTACAGGATTTTCAAGTTGATAATTTTCCTAGGGAGCATGTCTAGTAGAAATGCTATTTTGAAGTAACACTGTATTGAGTCTTTTCAACTCCTTCATTTCCTATTCTTACTATGAAAATCTCTCTTCGATTGAAAGAGATTGACCTTCTCTGATGGAAAAGTGAGATGCAATCTCAATTTTTTTCCTTTCCCCCTGTTAGATGTCTTTCAGAGAGGGGGGAGTTGGTTATTTGAAGGCATACCTAGATTCTGGGTAAGTCTTTGATTTTAGGTATGGACACCTTCTTCATTTTCCTTGGTGTGTACCATATTAAGGAAAAGAACATCATCTTTTGATTCCCCAGAACAAGGCCTATTTTCTGGAGGATCTTCTACAATGGTGTTGATAACATTCAGTGACGCATAATGTATTAATGGAATTCTATAAGTGTTTATGCTATATTGTCTCCCTTTTTGTCTTTCATGAGACTCCATTCTCCTATACGAAGAATTCCCTGGAACCTTTTGGCAGACAGTAACATGAAGGGAATCATTAGATAGTTTAATTGTACGCTTTCCTTGTGACTACTTCCCTAATCGAGAGAAAACTGTCTTCCATTGAGGAGGGGATTATAGATATGAAAAAGCCCCTAGCCTTTCAGGCTGGGGTTGGTCCTGTTATTTTCCTTCAAATCTTTGAACATTATTTACTGAATTTTAAGGTTGAATTAAATGAGCCCTAGTCTAGAAAGATGGGGTGATTCTTGAACCTCTATAGCTGAAATTCATGCAACTACTCTTCTGATTTTGAAGATTTCGGTTTAGACATTTGCTGGGTACATCATCCGACAATCTCTTAAATTACCCGTTTCAAAAGATCGATGTTCTATTTCAAACATTTGCATCCTTTAACGCTTGACATCCTCTAAATTAGATGCTTGTTCAATATTCTCATATGCTCGATGTAAAAGTAGATCAACAACTTATTTTCTTTGGAATTGATTATGATGAGAACTGGTTGAGGCCTATTTTTGAGTGTACATTTTATTACATGCAAAACCTAATGATTGGGGCCATCCATGGGAAATAACATTAAATGAAACCACTTTTGGCAGACTTTGCTGATTTTGAAGTGCAGTGAAATGCAATGCTCCATATGCACACCATCCTCTGATGCGAACAACAGATGGGGAACCAGAAATTAACTGGAATAGTCTCTTTGGAGCTTTGAGACATGCACACTGAAGGGTTCTCTACAATTTTTTTGCCTTTCGATGTTGGGAAACTGAGAGAGATGGAAAGTTAATTTGGCGCTACAATCCTTCTATTACCTTTACATGATTTTGATATTCATCATATGGTAATACTTTGGTTTTCAAATGATGAAGAGTTTTCCATAAGTTGATATGAATTTCATGAATGCAATCTTATGTTATCAATTCTATAATATCATACTGAGAATTTTCCAAAGGCCAGAACATGACTGGTACTTTTCCTTTAGCTAATTGTTTCCTCATGTTTAACATGTCTTCGTCATCTTTCACTAGAGGTTTCTCCACTTGATCTGACCAAAGCGGATGCTCTGTATTAGAAGATAAATGACCCATGGGAGGTTTATAGAATGACCATTCCCTTAAGATGTATTTTGACTAAGAAAGTGTTTCACCCAAAAATGACAAGGAATCAGATATTACTGGCCTTGTGTTTGTATGTGCCTCGAGATAAGAGGGATTTATTATTTCTACATTACCAATTATGGAATTGTTTTGAAAATGCGAGATACGACTACAGAGAGGAATTTCGCAGTGAATGCCATCATGGGGAGGATTACCATGGTGGATTACACCAAGGGATAAATATTCTTTCTCCTTGGTCTTCTGGTCACACGGAGGGTTTCTTTGGCTCTCATCTGGAGATAAAAACTTTGGATTGACTGAATTTTCATGAGGCAAGCCTTCATGATGAAGTTTCTGGTTAGAATCTTCAGAAATACAACTACCACTACCAAAATTTGGTAATGAGAGGGTAGGATCTTGAGCTGCCATAGATAAATGTCTAAGGGATTAAAGAACTCCAACATTAAGAGGAGCTAAATCACAACTTGAATCTTTATTTTCAAATGTTGTTTGGTGAGACTTATATTTTGATGTTATTTTATACTTAGTTGGGGACACCTACTGGGAGAAGTGGTTATAATGGGTTGGTATATGTGCCTTCATTGGAGTAGTTACCGGAATAGACTGATTAACTATAATTGGAAAGAGTGTATGTTCCCAATACTGTTGTCCGTATGATATGGGGGAATATGCCCTATGACCCTCCTGGACTAGAACCGAGGTGTGTGTCTACTTTGGGATGGCATGTTGATGTGTCATCCCATGTGTGGGACATATTTATATGTCTGTTCCCCTGATATTGCTTAAGTAGTTGTTAAAATATCTTATCATGCTTCCGGAATATGGGCAGAGATATGTGTCTGTCCTTTCACCATTGATAATATGTTTTTGGTGAGTTTAGTGGCCAGAATGGGAATATACGTCCATTCTATATCTGGAGTAGGTGTATGTGCCTACTCCTGTCCTCCTTTTCCTATCAATAGATATTGAAAGTACTCATGCATGGGGGTAGAGAGTTGGTTATGCCCCAAGTTTGTTGTCGGAGCTTTCTGAATGACTTCTGCGGGTGATACCAAACGAGATATTTGGAAGGCTTGACGAACATTGGCAGGTGTATGTACCTGATTGCTGTTTTCTATCAAGTATGGTTGACAGACTTCCTTCAATACTGGAAAATGAGACTGCTGATATAATTGGTGATTTTAAACAGGTGTATGTTCCTGTTTACCAGTTGCCACCGTATTATATTGGTGGGCCTCTTTAAATGCAGTCAAACGAGCCTGCTGATGGGATGATAACTTGTAAGCAGGTGTATGTGCCTGTTCACAATACTCCACTGGGTTTATCTGCTGGGATTGGTGAGTTGTTGTCAGAAGAGCCTGCTGAGAAAAAAAATTTGGACGGACTGGTGTATGTGCCCACTCGTTAATTGCTATAAAGTTAGGTCGATGGAATTCTCCGGAAGAGGAAGAGGTGAGAACCTGATCCTTGTTGATCGGACGTTATCCTTGTAGATTCGTCTTGCATGTCCAAGTCTAAGAGACCAGGGCCAAACGTCCATAAGCAACACCCCCATCATGTTGGGGGTGCACTACCATGTGATTCTTATGGTGATTTCTAGTGGGAGTCCACATGAAGGACTCCTGCATTTTTGAATTGAGGCCTTGAGTGACCTATTAATATACCTTCCTCTAGCATAGGAGGGAATGGTTGTTGAGTTATGGGGATAAAGACCGGAAATGGTTAGAGATAGTGGCTGGCACCATCTGCTTCTTGATCATTAGTCGTCATTGGCCCGATGATCGAGGATTGTTGTTGACCTGAAGGGCCTACTGAGCAGCCTCCAAAGTTAGGATTGTACTGTTCTGGAGATATTCCTTCACCAAAAAATTAGAGACCCAACATTGAAGACACTGGGTTAGTGATAACATCCGTCTTGTGGATGGAGATCCAACTTGAGTAGTAGTCAGGAAGTTTATAGATGTTGTCTTGGAGAAATCCATTCTTTGGATTGAAGAGAATTCTATGAAAAACCGAGTATAACAACAAGATTAATTAAAACAACATCTTTTTAGATGGATACATGAATGAATAATTCCTTTTTCTGGAATTCCTTTATTAATTGACAGGGGACTAACATGTGGGTAATAGTATTAACTTGGTTAAGTATTCACATCATGTTCACCATTTTTGTTTCGCAGTTCCTTGAAACATGTGTTCTAGATTTAAGAATTACTGTTTCTAGGATGTTTTTGTTGGATTAATTCATGGAACTGGAAACATCCAATAGTTCTTTATCCAAATAGGACCTTCTTTCCAAAAGTAGGCATTCGTTAAGTTTTGAACTTTATGATACTTAAGAATGTGCATTGGTTGAGAGGATGGAAGGTCGTATTCATCACATCCTTTTGGGGGGAATTATTGTCTACTTCGGGACTCTCTTTGTAAAATTAAAATATTTTCATGAATCCTTATTAATTAACCAATTACATTATAAGTATCCCTTGTAATTTATAATCACTTATCAACATGTGTAAAACTTTAGAATCATCAGTATATATTCAAGGTTCTTCATTAATAGAAATATCCGCATGTATTCGAGGTTTTCCATCAACGACATCCTTTAATATACTGATCATAGATTCTTTTAATCATTGTTATGATGATACTGGATTTTAACCCACTCAGTGGGGCACTCTGGAATTTATTGTCATCCAGGGAGACAAATGTTTGTTTTGATCTTGGGATCATGCCTGTAAAATGTGCTACCAACGTATCCCTGTGAAAGGAATTAGAACCCTTATAGTTCGGTGTCACTTAATAGGACACATCATACCTTTTAAGGTCATGTGATAAGGACCTATAAGTGAAAGGTGCTTAGTTGAAACTTAGTGTGGGACTTATGCTAAAGCGGCCCATGGAACATGGAAGGGATATGGGTTTCCAAGTAAGATCAGACCCTATTGGGAATATGTCCCAAATAGAAAAGGTTTGATTTGAAGAGCTAGGTTTGAACCTCAAGGAGGCTTCCTATGTATCCCATATGGATGGGAATCAAATCCCACATAGTTTGATGAATCTCATAGGAGAGTATGGTTCTCTGAGACAGATGAGTTTGGGCTTACTTCCTGAAAAAGGATGCCTTGATGATTTGAGGATTGAATTTGGGGCTTATTTATTAAGGAGGATACCCAAATTGGGAGAATTAGGGTTGGATTCCAAAGTAGGATATCCAGTGATCTCGGGCTCTAAAAGAGATTCCTTTGTATCCTGATTTGAACAAGAATAAGAGTTCTCATAGTTCCTTCCAATAAGTGTTTCTTCACATGTTGGAACCATCACATATCTCTAAGACCATGTGAGTCATGCTTAGTGTGAGAAACAAGAGGATGTAAAAGATTCAACAATGACACTTAACACTTTAAAAATTTTCCTCCATGATGATAGAAGAGGGCGTGTTGACCATGGAAGAGGGCAAGGAGATGATCCTTACCTCTGTTCTATTTCCATTGGGCAAGGGTCCAATGTAAGGAGGAAGGGGTGAAGGTGTTGGGATTATACTGGGATGGCTACCCTGAAATTTGTCCCGGTAGGGGAGGGATACTTCTGCTATGCTTCCATGGAAAAGCAATAGGTGAACCATACCTTCCCTACCAGAAACCGAAGATCCTAGATCGTATCTTTGAGAAGGGGGAAACCAGTACCCAATCCATCCCCCAAACTGGGAACTTCCCAACACTATTTCTGGGAGAAAACTCCATGGGACTATGGATATACAAGCCCAAAAACATACCATGGATCCTAACCCCATTGTGAAACAAATGTTTAAAACCTGTGACTATGGAAATACAAACCCAAATAGGAGACACAATGATGTGACAATCCTAAAGTTTTGAGAAGTCAGGAGGTTTCAGTGGAGGCTTCAACTTAGCTCCTTTCGTATAAGGGAACCAAGGAAGGAGATACCCTACCATGAATGGCTTTTAAAATGGGTACTTGAGTTGGTTGCATAGGCCCCTTGTGAAAGTATGCCGCGTAGGTACCCTGCTTAGATGTACTACGTAGGTATGCCACGCATGTATGCCGTGCAGGTATACCACGTAGGTATGGAGTGCAAGTTTTCCACGTAGGTATGGCGTGAAAGTATACCACATAGGTATGGATTATGACTGAAGAATGTGAAGAAATTAAAAACATGACTATCTTATTTAATTATCACTTCTCCTATGGTTTTGAACTACCTAAGACAATTTGAGAGATCTAGGTGAAAGAGCTACACAATGGGAGCTTTAGAGAGTCTTTAACTTTTTTTTAGTCTCAAAATAGAGAGCCCAAGGGCTCTATTTATAGACATGGATGGGCCTGGTCGAAGAGTTGTTTCCCACGCAGGTATTTCACGCAGCTTCTCCATGGAGGTATTCCTCGTAGGTGCACCAAATAGATTTTGGCGTGGAGGTCTGGCGCGTGGCTCCTCCGCATAGAAAAGTCACGTAGCTCTTCCACTCAGGTGCTTCGCACAGGTGCATAAATAATCTTCTGGTGTGGAGGTCCACTATGTAGGTTGGCAGTGTAGGTCGGTCACTTAGGTCCACCTCATAGTTCCGTGAAGCTACTCCATTGTGAAGATCTTTTGGATTATTTTTTATTTTCCTTTGTGATTTTTGAACCTTACTTTGGGATCTGAAAGATCTGAAGTTCTCTTTATAGTCCTTTCATTTAATTTCTCACGTAGTATCAACAATCTTATGTTATGATCATTCTTTATTCCATTTATTTATGATATCATCTATTTATTTCATGATCTTAAGATTATGATCATTCTCATTATGATGTCATGTTATGCCTCACGTCTCTCATGTTATTCTTTATCATTATATTTACCCTTTCTGAGCATTCATTCTCCTTTTTATTTCTATTTCATCAGGTTGTAAAAGAAAGTATTAAGTATACTTGTGTGAAGAATTTATTAGAGATGTTGAAGACTCATTATGGATTTATTAGCTTATTATATAGTTGAAAAAATTTCCATATGTTGAGAAGACTTGAGATTTTGTAGTTTAAACATTATCCTAGCTCTTTAAAACTCTAAAATTAAAGGCCTTTAGTTTTTAAATCTGAGAAAGATATTTTAATCATAGTTATTTATCAAATCTAATGTTGTAAGTTCTTTGTTTTTTGTCATATATTCGAGAGTGTGGGTTTAGGGGACCTATAACCATGAACATCCTCCCCACAATACCATGTTCACCAACTCTGGAGGTACTCCTCAGAGTACTTGTTGTGATGGTCCTCCCCACCATAGTATTAAGATTATCAATGAAGGTCTACCTCAAGACATTAGTTGTGGTGGTCCTCACTACAACATGTGGATCAACTGGACGGAAGGTACTACCCTTTTCAACTCATCATTGGTCGATAACTACAGAGGCCCACCCTATGAGAACCAACCCAATAAAAATAGAGGTCCACCTTAGGATATATGCTATAGATGTCCTCCATGAGAAAAATAAGTTACTCTAAGAGAGGTCCTCTTGATGATAGAGAAACCAAGAACAATAACTATAGTGTCCATCCCTATTTTGTTTGTTTTAAAGGACATCCTCACAAAGATTCATCTTTTAGACACAAAGGTACTCCCTATATCAAATCTTATACAAGTTTTCCCTCATACTAAGAGCCTCTAAAAAAATCAATTCCGGCTACAACAAGTGCCTCATCACTAATCAAATAAATCTTCTAGTGGTTAATTTTATCCTAAAGTGACAATCAATGTTTTTCCTCCCATAACCTCTGATGTAATTGAATAGATTTAAAATAATCATGATGCTCCTAAAAAAGAAATAGAAAAATGACCTTTACTATCATATCTAGTTGAAGAACCCCTAATTGAGGATGAAGGGAACTACATGATCATTTTGAAGGAGCAATATGAGGACATAATACCATCCATGTTTTTTCCAATCACCACTCACTACTATGGAATTCTAGAGGCATTGAAAGAGTAAAAAAAACCATAATTTTATCATAACTTTTGGTAAATACTCAGTTAACTCAAGACCAAATATCTATCTTATGGGGATTATGGTCACCTTGTCTAGGTGATAAATTATTTATATGATAATGTCAACCTAGATGGATTTTTTATGGATCATAACCCTAAGTTATGGAAACAACACGTGAGTATCAAAAATTACTACCTTAGCAGTAAAAAGGCTCTTTACTAGATAGTCATCAACACCCCACTTGACGTGCATATTAGAGGGTGTAAAAAATATAGATCTCTACATTTTACCCCACTCATTAGATAACAAGGATCATCATGGAGTGTATCCCATAATGACAATGCTTCGAGCAAAGTCACATGCTAGAGATCTGAAGATACCCATTTGTTTATCTAAAAAAATCCTATAATTACTAAGGATTAAATTGACATACTTATTGGGAATGATCCATTGAAAGAATCCAATATTAGGCTTCTAATAAAGTGAGATAGGACTCTTGTTTAATGGATAAAATCCTAGAACTACAATGAAAGCATCAACGGTAAGTAGTTCTCACTATAAAAGCGTGTTGTATCCAGTTTGTGCCAAAATAAAATCCTAAAAGGCTAAAATTATTGTGATAGTTGTTTCCTTAAAATAATTATAAGAGAAACATCATAACACAAGGATGGGGGGATTTTTACCACCACTACCATTATTAGAATCATCAAATTCATAACAAATATAGGGTGTGATGGTAGTAGAAAAAACCCACCCCATCCCATAGTGTTTGGGGAACTATTATCTCCCCCACCTCTAAGGTATTCATTATTTTCTAGATTGGTACCAGATTTATAGGAATCATCCATACTATTTCCTACATTTCATAATCCATCTCCCTTATTTGAGAGTGAGTCTAGTGAAAGATTTTCGACACTCCCTTTGGATCACTATTCTTAAACCACTTATAGGGGTTCATCTAGGAAAGTGAGTGAAACCTCATAGGGGATATAAACTAAAGAGGTACACAAAGAATGAATATATCAAATATGATCATTATTTGTCACTCAAAAAATATACTAAGGGTGATGAATTCCCATACTATTCCGGCATAGATGAAAATATGATACCCACCATACGCTTTGTATTGGTGAATATTATTTTCCTCTTCCTAATAGATTTCTTTGGGATGATGCCAAAATAAATGATTATAATGAGTAGATATCTATTCCAAAAAAGATACACCCCAAGTAATTTGAATAATATTTGCACACCAGACATCATAGATAGAATCATGACTTGGGAATTCCTCTAAATATTCAGTTTTCACCTACTCTATGATGCTTAATCAAAAATAAAGGGAATTATATGGAAACATATAACCCACCACTTGAATAATTCAATCAAATATTTATTGAGGGTAGGATTACTTAGTTTGATATTGATTTTGGATAAATTTTATTGGGTCAATGAAAACTTAATCCGAGGAAATATTCTGATTGAGTGAAACTCTGATACAGAGCCCAACATTTGTCATCTACAAAATCCCCAATATCACGAAGGAGTTACTCAACCATAAAGAGTTTAGTCTAGTCTCTCATATATCTTAGGTCCTAGAAAACCTTTTTATCTATCCCCAATAGCTAATGAAAATTAATAATATCCTGTATTGGGGTAGAAGCCACAACCATTTCAATCAAGCTACCCTAAACCAACTTAGGTCATATATAAATAGTAGAAACGAGTGATCTAACCATTTTATGATCTTTCCACTACTTCTAATTGAGAATTATCTCAGGATATAGTGTCTTCATATCTCTATGACTCTATCAAGTCAATTTCAAGTAGAATGGAATCCATGGAGGGGAAATACACCCTAGTATATTTGAAAAAAATTATATCTATAATGTGTGGAGTTAAATCCTTCTCTAAATAACTTGGGGAATCCTATGTTATTAACAATAAATGGGATAAAAGATCCATATAATCATATTTTGAACTTTGAATCTCAATTCACCCTCATGATGGGAATTCTATAGAAACAAGAGGCAGCGAAACTTAGATGTTTTATTTATACCCTGGAGGGACCAATATTTTTCTGGTATAATAACATACCATGTGCGTCTATTACCAACTAAGAATATATGTTATAATTTTTTCTTTATCAATTCATATCCACATTGAGGAACACAATTGTTGTTGACATCTAGAACTACAAGAAGTGTGAATATGATATGGTTTTAGACTTCATTACTGGGTGGAAAGGCCCAATCTATTCTCTAAATATGAAGCTTTATCAAGTGTATTTGTTGAGATATTCATAGAGAATATTTATGATGAGTTTGAAATGATACATATACACTTTAAGTACCCATGTGATTTTTTAGAGTTCTCAACTATATCATTAGGCTCTGAAGATACTATTTTACACTCAAAATCCAAATCTCATTTGACTATATCAATAGAGTGAATGAAGTATGGTAATGTCGGGACTATAAATTTTATGCCTAAATTAGTAAAAATGTTAACATAAACTGTTAATACTACTCTATATCTGGTAGTTTCTCCTCTTATATAGTAATTATAGCAAAAGCACTCTCATCTAGGGAGGAATAAGGAGCATAATTACCAAAAATTCAAATATTGGAAGAATGAAGTTTATTCCTTCTAAAAAACATTGTTCTAGGATTCTTCATTATGACCTTAGAAAAGGAATTTATTAAATTAATCGAGTCTAGATCACCTAACAAATTCTGTCTAATTGGTTACTCAAATTATTTCCCCTAACATTGAATATTGGGTCATAAAATTGAATACCATTTTTTATTCAATGATTTAATCTAGAGAATGATCAAATCTATGAATTTTAAGTTCGGTAAATCTATAATGTAGGAGAGTTACACATCTTACATACTACCAAAATAATGAGAGTGGTGAAAAGTCTAAGAAAAAGGGGCATATAAGTTTGATGACTATATGGTGAGGAAATTGTCCAACCAAAAACACACCATACTCATGGAATAATAGAATCAACTATTTATGACCCTAATTACTACCACATAGTTATAGGTGAAATATTTACCATCTATTTCTTCCTAGAAACATTGTGGTCAACATGTATATAAAAAAATAAATAAGATCCATCATGAACACCCAAGTTATTTTATAATATTTTAGATTTATTACCCCTATATTTTGGAGGATGGAAACCACCTCACCAACCAGTATTCTAATTTAATAAGGAGTCACGTTATGGCTCGGTCAAATTCATCCACTTGACATACCCCTTCATTGAATAGGACTTATATGATTCTAAGTTCCCAATTCATAATTGGGGAGTAATTCATAGAGGCAGTGGGTGCCAGAGAATACAAATTCATTTTAGACCCATAAATTCTAGAATCTTTTCTACTACGGTCATACAATATATAAAACTTTAAGAGAGGTACTCAAAAAGCTCAAATATAACATCAATATGATCTTGAATCCTCTGGTTATCATTTGGTTACACTCATATAGGAATACCAAATCAAAAATAAATAGTTATACAACAAATGTAAATATTTAGTAAGGCCAATTTAGCATCACCCACAAACCCCAAATATGTCCCCCAATACTATTCAAGTGAAAGAGGTGCCGATATAGTCAGCTTTAGACCCAAGCCTCAAGATATATTAAAACCTCAAGGTTTGAAGAATTGATCCCTCGTCTAGAAATATGACATCTTTAAGAATCTATTCAATAACCCTGCAATGAATTTAATCTGGTATTCTCTTCAACTTTCAAAAGAATATAGGGGAACCCTTATTGAAGCCCTTTTAAGCCACTATGTTTTTGAGACTAATGTTATTATATCCAAAAAATATCGATCATAAACTGGATCCTTCATATTTCACATAACCATAACTTTCATACAACATGACCATGAAGCTTCCATATAATTATATGTCAGAACCTTGTATTACCAAGAAATCTATATGATCACTACTGGAAAATAGGTCTACACCCACGGTTTTGCAAAAAACTGTGGGTATAGGATACCCCTATACCCACAGTTTTACAAAACCGTGGGTATAGGATACCCCTATACCCACAGTTTTACAAAACCATGGGTATAGGGATAGTATGTGAACCTATACCCACGGTTGTCCAAAACCGTGGGTATAGGTGGTCTATACCCACGGTTCTCAAAAACCGTCGGTATAAGTTCACCTATACCCACGGTTTTGGCGAACCGTGGGTATAGGGTATTTTCTGAAAACCTATACCCACGGTTTTGGATAACCGTGGGTATTTGGTTTTTTTTTGAAGACCTATACCCACGGTTCTTCAGAACCTTGGGTATAGGTTATGGAGGGGAATTAAAATTAGGCGGGAAAAGAAAAAAAATGGTGGGAAAAATATTTTTTTAAGGTTTATTTTAATATATTTATAAAAATATAAACGTACATAATTAGAACTCCTATAGCTCGGTTGGTCACTGGCGGAGGCGCGGCTGTTACTTGCGTTCGATTCCCGCGGTCTTAGATTTTTCAATTTAAATATCCGATTAGATTATATTAATATATATACGTATATGTATATATAAATAACAATAGAAAACCGTAGCCCAGTTGGTGTGTTGTAGGTGCGCGGGCGAGAGTTGCAGTGTGCGTTACAGGTTCAAAACCTCTTAGTCGCGCTTTTCTGGATTTTTTAGTACCCCACGCAGATAAAATGAATATATATACACTGTTGTATAATTATATAATAAAAAGAATATGCAGCTCGGTTGGTTACTGAAGGTGCCGGCGGTCGTCACGACCCTCAAAATTACATTTATTACTCCTACACTAGCACATTGGTGCAGGGTCGAACCACAGAGAAGAAAGATGAAAATTCTAAGGTTTTAAAACTAAAACCTCACTATTATCAGTAGTGAGGGATGCATCATTTTTCTTTTTATATTTTTTTTATTTTACTGATTATATAGAAACAGGATGAGGAAACGAGATTTTCTAACAAAGAAACTAAAGCTATACTGAGTACTGTTAAACTAAGAGTAATACAGTATACTAATATAAAGCAGCAAGACAAGGAAGTGAGATCAACAAAGTACTCAGGAATTCTAAACAACTAGTTCGAATGGATGTTCTCTCCACAGCTTACAATCGAATCACACTTCTAGAAAATCTGAAGAATTTCCCTCGCCAGGAAAATCAACAGGCAGATGACTAAGTCTTGGAGTTCGCCACACCAAAACTCAACCAAACTGCAAAGTAGTTTTAAAAGGTAACTTTTGGAAATAAACTCACCATAAATCTCCAAAGTTAATGACATTAAAGTTATAAAAAAAAGCATTCAAAAACAACCTCTCCAGTTGAAATTGAATAATGAAATTGAAAATATTGAAGTGTGAATGATCAAAGATTAGAAACAGAATCAATCTCGCCAACTGATTCTAGTTTCGTAAAAAGATAAGCATATGAAGATTTAAAAACCATAACCAGAAGGTTTTAAAATTCCCAAGTTTAGAAAGTTCAATCTATGATCATATTGATTCAATAAGTGTAAAACAACCAAGAACAGAGTACAAATAATAAGGACAGATGGAAGATGTACTGCCCAAGTAATGCTCTGAACTCGGGCTCCTTGGTCTCCTGCTCGTTTCCAGTGCTGCTCCCGGGAGTCTCCGCTCTCTAATTGATGTTGTCGTGGATTGTCGAATGAGAGTCCCTCCCCCAATTTTGCTTCTTGCTCTGCTTTAAGTACAATCTGTCATCTACTGCATGTCACCGCCACTACTTCCACCGACTTCCAGAGTTCATTACTCACGCACCGCAAAATGTGCGTTTTTTCGCGACCGGCACGTCGCGCAATCTTTTCCCATGTAACTAACTTCGGTAAAGTTAGTTGTATGTATCTGGACGTTTTCCCATCTCTAGAATGAACCTGCAAGGTTAGAACAGAAGAATAAATAAATAAATACCCAAAGAAAGATAAATAGTTATTTTTAGAGTTAAATATCAAATTACTCGTTAAAAGTTACTTAGAGTTAATTGATAATTATTAAATTTTAAATTATTTGTACAATTATCCACTAAAAATTACTATGGCGAGAACATAATTTAATTAAAAAGATATTAACTTAATTAGGTTAATAAAAATAAATACTATGTTATTAATTTCGACCATTTTTTTAAACTAAGTTATTAAAAAATAAGAACATAAATAAATAAATAAATAAATAAATAAATAAATATTTTAAGATTGTTTCATTAATTTTATTATTAGAATTAAAGAAATTAAATTTTTAGGTTAATTAATCAAATAGTTAATTTTAATTGAGTAATTAAAATTATTATTTAAGTTATAAGTATTTAAATTAATAAATATATTTTATAATTTATTTATAATTACTCTTACTTATATATTTATGCTATTAATAGTATATTAATTTAATGTTTACAATTATTATTAAATTGGTTTAATTTAATCTATTTTATTAATTTTGTAATTATTTAAAATTTAAAACTTTTTTACATTACTTTACAATTATTTGACTTTTGCAAAGTTTATATTTTTTTTTACTTTAACTTTTCCCTTTATCTTCTTTCTTCTTTAACTTTTACTTTACTTTTATTTTTTTTTATTTTTTTTCCTTTGTTGTCTCTTCCTCCTCCCCCCAATTCGGCGCAGCAAAGGGTGGGGGAGAAGATTTTTGTTGCTACTTCCGCAATAGACCCGCGGCGGTGCAGCGTTTCTTCCCCTCCGGCTCGGCTTCAGCTCCAGCGATGGCCAGCGGAAAACAGCGGCGGCCTCTCTCCTCGGTTCGGCTCCAGCTCGGCATCGGCTACAGCTCGGGTTAGGGTTAAAGGCATCGGCGGTTTGGCAGGGGCCGACGAATGGGGGTCGAGCTGTGGAGAGGGGTGGACAGCGGTGGACAGCGGAAGGCGAGGCATCTGGGGAGGTCCAACCACTGATTCACGACTACGAGGGGCTTGAGAATAAGTTGTGCGGAAAAGAGGATGTGGTGAAGAAAGGGGAGAAAGGTTTCAGCGGTATGGTGGCTAGGGTTCATGGGATCTCGACGGTGATCCGAGGAGGTTTAGCCGTGGGTCGGCTAGGGTTCAGAAGCCGATTCGCTGAATAGCAGGGTAGACGAGGGCCGCTGTCATTTGAATGTTTGAGTTTGAATTCTTCTTCTGATCTTGAGATTGCTGGTGTGTCGTCAGTTTTTTTCTGGTTCGAATTCAGTGCTAGAATTGTTAATTTCTGCTAGTTCGAATTTGGAATTCTGTGTTACGGTGCTGAAAGGTGATTGCGGTGGTGCTGCTGGGGTGAGCAGAGGAAAGAGCGGTGACGGGGTATCAGTGAGAGATGGGTATCGGTGATAATAACCAGGGGGGCTAACAGTGGCTGATGTGGAGGGGTGTATCGGTGAGGCGGGGTGTTTCAGTGAGGTTTGGGAATTAGCGAGTATCGGTGAGGATAGGAAAAGAGGTCTATCGGTAGCTGCATCAGGGAAGAAAAGATAGGATGACTATCGGTGAGGAAAATAAAAAAAAGGGCTGCGCACAGGAGAATTAGCCTATCGGTGAGGATGAGCTACCGATAGATGGATAAAAGGTGAGGTACTAAGGGGGAAGAGAGCTACCGATAGAAGAAAAAATAATAATGAAAAGAGAGCAGTGAACCGGTGAGGCAGGGCAGGCAACTGGTCACCGATATAAAGGGAAGCACACCGATACAGCAAAATGCAAGGTTAACATTACACAACAAGGACCTTAAAAAACACACAAAAATTAAACATAAAATTAAAACTTAAATAATTTAAATAAATAGACATAAAATAATTAATTAAAATAATGCTAAATACAATTAATTTAAAACAAGATTTTTATTAAACCTTTAAAACCTTAAAATTTTTAATTGACAACGCTAGAATTAAAAACTAAATAATTATTAAACTAAATTAATAAAAGACTTAAAATTAAAATAACTAAACAAATTAATTAAAGAGTAGTAGCACAAAATGAAAATTAGCATTGGCGACCCAATATGTCACCATAAGAGCTAATTTAAATCACCGGTAGACTAAAACCTTTATAAAATGGATTAAAAATTAATCTGCATACATAAAATAATAAAGTTAATGTTTAAAAACTGTTAATTAATTAATTAATTAACTATTTGAACTAATAAAATTAAGGGCGAACCAATATAATTAATTTAAAAACACATATTATTTACTTAAATGACTAGCAGGTGATTAAACACATAAAATAATAAAATTAACCTATTTTAACATAACTTAATTGAAAGAATAATTAATAAAATAAAGTCTAAATTAATTAATTAGAATTATATTAATTAAATTATTGTTTAAATGGATATTAACTATTATAAAGTTAAGCAGATTTATAAAAACCAAAATAAAAACTCACCGCTAAAAGGCTCAGCGGTAGTATTTAAAGTCTACCGATAAGATATATAAAACAGCTACCGGTAGGGAAGAGTATCGGTGACCATTCTCACCGATAGAGGCAGAGTCACCGATAGAGAAAAAGTATCGGTGACAATGGTCACCGATAAACAGCACCGGTAACCTGCCTACCGGTAGAGAAAAAGGACCCCTGCTATCGGTAGCTCAGCTACCGATAGTCTGGCAAGCCGCGAAAAGTTTTATATAACATTAAAAATAAAAATTAAATTAATTAAAAAAAAACTCAATGATTAATAATAATAATAAGTTAAATAAAATAAACAAATAAAGATTTAACTAAACAAATTGAAGATTAGTTATATTAAAAACACGTCAAGAATAAATCAATTATTTTAAGGTCAAAAATTACATAAAATGTTATAAAAAGTGAATAATTGACAAATTTATTTATAAAAATACAAAAGTGAATTTATTTATTAAAAAGTGTTAAATTAATTGAGTAAATTGTATAAAATGTAATAAAAAGATGTGGCAAACTGAGTAAAAATAAGGCCACATCAAATTCCCCCACACTTAAACATTGTTTGTCCCCAAACAATCCCATGTTTTATCATCTTTGAAAAAGTGTGAATTATACAAATCAGCAATGTTCGGAGAAGTTTCAACAGAGGACTCAAAAAGTGTGCTTAGGCTATTGAACACATACCTCAAATAAAGTCTCGCCTAGAACCACTACTCAAAGGGAAATCAAGTAAACCATGAATCATCCATAAATGAAGGTGTCCTGCTTCATATATGACTCTGCCTAGTGACTTACTTCAATTCAAGCTCAATTTCTAAATTCAAGAGTGATAAAAGGTAAAATGAAATGTGGAATTAAAATCTTAACAAAAGGAACTTTGTACTTTGACTCATCACCTTGGTACCAGAAAATACATAAAAATATATAATTTTTTTGAAATCACTTTATTGAGTCAGCCCAAATGACTCCCATATAAACCAATTGTCCCCTTCTTCATCTGGAGTTCATCATTCCCCTCACCTTAATGAATTCATTTTTGACCCTAGACACTTTATTTATTTTTCCCAAGCCATGTAATTTGTGCCAACCACTGTGCAATGCACTTATTCAGAGTGTACAGAGGGCTTATAGTAAACAGAAACGCACCCAGCATCTAAGGTCTCATAGATTCACCGTGGGATCCCAGATGCCCAGTATTACTCCGGTTTTAAAAGATTTATATAAAAACCATTTACATTGACTCAATATAAGTGATCATTTTTATAAATTAAAAGAATGAAAAGGCTCCTCGGATAAAATTCAAACTTCCAGTACCTAAAATTATGATCTTAAATCCACTAAAAGGTTTCCCATATCACTCTCAAAAGAAGTTCCTAAACAAAATTCATTAAACCACTAAACAATTCCACTCAGCAATCATCCACCAACACCCATTTCAGACTCAAAGAAAGACTCAACTTCCAATCAAGCACCAACCTAAGGCAAGACTCATTTGAGTGCAGTGTAAAGCCTAAAATTTTGAAGAATTTTTGAAAAATTTTGACCATTTTTTTGACAAAAAGTTTAAAAGCAGTGGGAATTGATGAGCATTACAATTAAACATAGTTTAGCACAGTCAAGAATTGACCCCCTACCCCACACATAAAACCCAACTTTGTCCCCAAAGTTGACTTCTAAATATGGAAGAAAACAATTAAGCAATTATAGTTCAAAACAGATTTTCAATTTAGTAGATATATGACATGTATAAAGGGTCCCAATGAAGTTCAAAAATAGTGTTTGCCACAATAGTTAAATAAAAGCAGGTTCATTTCAGACAACACACATGCTTTAACATTCAGTCCAGTGACACATATTTTCATTTAAGCACAAACATAGCATATAAGGTGTAAGTGTGAAATTAACTGGGTATAAGCATTTTAAACAATAAGTTCAAAAATATGTTCAATATAGTAGACAAAGTTCATGCCAAACACCTCAACGAAACAAGCAGATTCAAATGACCAGTAGCATGTACTCCCCCCCACACTTAGTTTCATGGAGTGAAAACGTTTTTTCACAATGTAAAATTCAATTTTTTTTAAAGCAAGGAGGCTCATGCAAATTTTTAATTCAGTAGTTACAAGACATGCAGCAGAATTTTTATAATACAAGCAGAATTTTAAGCAAGCAGAATTCTATTTACAAAAACAGGAGCAGAAAAATAAGTGCAACAAGTTGAAGTACTTCCCTGACTAAGCTCTTGTCCAAAAATGACCATGGGAATTCCACTCCTTAGATGATAGAAGCAGCATTCCTAAAAACACAGAGTATATAGACCAGGAAAAATTATCCAGCAAAAACAGAGCATATATAAGCAAACAAAGTAGCACTTTATTCAAAGTAAAATAAGAACAGAAAAAAAGTAAAAACAAAGAAAGAGCATGGGTTGACTCCCATGAAGCACTGAATTTAAAGTCTTCAGTTAGAATTTATTTAATTACAATTCTTATTTATTAACAAAACACAAACCATGGGTTGCCTCCCATGCAGCGCTAGGTTTAAAGTCCCCAGCCAGACTTACCAAGCAACTAACCGTAGTCACTAGGTGGATGTGGTTTACTTAATAGGAACCACCACATGTGTTTGGACCATTTATCTTTAACAGAACAGTGAAAATTGTGGGCTTCAAGACTCAATACAACAACAACTAAATTATCATAGCCTAAAATAATCTCTAAGTAGCACCCCTTAACAGTAATGGGTATAGTGCTGTCCACTTCCAGAATTGTTTCAGAGTTATCAAGATTTGAGTTCACATGAAGGGACAACATAGTACTAGGTGCTTCAAAGGATGTGACATTATTTTCATGGCTTTCTCTCTCATCTTCAACACTCACAGGTTCAAATACAAGGGTGCTTGTGGGTGAATACTGAATAGTAGGTTCAAAAGGGGATTCAATAAAGTTCTGAACAGAATTATGAGCATTGGAACTCAATTCTAAGTCTCCCTCTAGACTACTATCAGTATCATGATGATCTTTTGCACCCTTCACAGATGAGGATGTAAGTGACTGACAAGGAAGAGAATTTATGTTATCACTAAGTGGTTCAGATCTAACAATGTTATAAATCTCTTCCAAAAGATCCTCATCTGTTAACTCACATTGAACATCTACTACTCCTATCAAATCAGCTCTGCCTAGATCAAGTGTG
The DNA here is from genome assembly GCA_963277665.1 of Viscum album. Classification (NCBI taxonomy): domain Eukaryota; kingdom Viridiplantae; phylum Streptophyta; class Magnoliopsida; order Santalales; family Viscaceae; genus Viscum; species Viscum album. The sequence goes on from OY728165.1 coordinate 68,898,833, forward strand.
TGTTCAACCTCATTTTCATATTCAAGTTCAAAAGGCTCACTTTCTAAAACCATGTCATTTGAGTGTTGCAATTCAATTTCAGGAGAAGAATTGTACAATTCAGTTTCAATAAATTCACTTTCCAAAATGTTCATGTTAAGAAAATTCTCCTCAAGTTGATCAACACTGATTTCCATTTCATTTCACACTGATTCAGAAAAGTGATTACTATGAGAATAAGGAAATGAAAACTCATCAATTAGTCTTTCTTCAAATATAATTCCCACATTCTCATCATCAAACATCATTTCAGAATTAATTGGGTTTACAGTTTCAAAACATGGAAGAGAAGTTTTCAGTTGAGGTTCAAAAAATTTAGATTCTATGTTATCCAGCTTAAGGTTATCTTCCAAAGTATTCCCAATTTCAATTTTAGGCTCATTGTTCAGAATTTCAGAAAGATTGGGTGAAGAGTTTTTAACATTCAAGTTTCTAGTTTCAAGTATATCTTCAACCCGAGTGACTTCATTCTCAAAGCTTCTAAAACAATGATTTTTCTCAAGTGTAGGAATTATGAAAAGAACTAGGCTATCTTTTTCAATCTGTTTCAATTCATCTTCAAAATTTTCCAACTCGATTCCATTAAATTTCTTTATTGGATTTTCAATGATGTGTTCTTTATTTAGAGAGTTGGTTATTTCCAGATTTAGTTCAACAGAGTCAGATTTTTCAAAGTGAATGGGTTCTTGTCCAGTTTCATTATCACTTTCTTCTTCCACTTGATTTTCAAATATTTTGTAAACATTTTCTTTTTCATTTTCTTTAAATACTTCTTTTTCTTTAACCCTTTGTTGCAATTCCAAGAGCATGGTTTCTATTCTTTTCATTCTTTGATCTCGCTGTTGAGAATATCTAAGTTGAATCTCATGGGTTTGAGTTAACCAATTATTAATTTTTTCCACCCTAGCATCTCGTTTGGAATCAATTAATTCAATTTTATCTAGGGTGATAGGACTAAACTCACATTGTTCATTTTCATCAGTGTAAACATCTTGTTGTGGCTGGTTATAGACACACTGCCAAGCAGTATGTCCATAATCACCAAAACAAACACAGTTAGGTCCCGGTTGATTCCAATTCTGTTTAACATCCTTTTTTAATTCAAAATTAAATGAGCTTAAACACACAACAGTTCTCTATGAAGCATATTTTTCTTTTCAAAACAAAAAAAGTAGCAGATACAGTTCAAAGTAGTTTTTTTTAAATTAGTTTTTTTTTGTTTTTATTTTTTTATGTTTTTTTTTGTGTGTTTTTTTTAAACCCTAGACTCTCGGTGTGTGCCTTCCCTGGCAACGGCGCCAAATTTTGAAGGTGCCGGCGGTCGTCACGACCCTCAAAATTACTTTTATTACTCCTACACTAGCACAGTGGTGCAGGGTCAAACCACAGAGAAGGCAGACAAAAATTATAAGGTTTTAAAACTAAAACCTCACTATTTTCAGTAGTGAGGGATGCATCATTTTACTTTTTATATATTTTTTATTTTACTGATTATATAGAAACAGGATGAGGAAACGAGATTTTCTAACAAAGAAACTAAAGCTATACTGAGTACTGTTAAACTAAGAGTAATACAATATACTAATATAAAGCAGCAAGACAAGGAAGTGAGATCAACAAAGTACTCAGGAATTCTAAACAACTAGTTCGAATGGATGTTCTCTCCACAGCTTACAATCGAATCAAACTTCTAGAAAATCTGAAGAATTTCCCTCGCCAAGAAAATCAACAGGCAGATGACTAAGTCTTGGAGTTCGCCACACCAAAACTCAACCAAACTGCAAAGTAGTTTTAAAAGGTAACTTTTGGAAATAAACTCACCATAAATCTCCAAAGTTAATGACATTAAAGTTCTGAAAAAAAGCATTCAAAAACAACCTCGCCAGTTGAAATTGAATAATGAAATTGAAAATATTGAAGTGTGAATGATCAAAGATTAGAAACAGAATCAATCTCGCCAACTGATTCTAGTTTCGTAAAAAGATAAGCATATGAAGATTTAAAAACCATAACCAGAAGGTTTTAAAACTACCGAGTTTAGAAAGTTCAATCTATGATCATATTGATTCAAGAAGTGTAAAACAACCAAGAACAGAGTACAAATAATAAGGACAGAGGGAAGATGTACTCCCCAAGTAATGCTCTGAACTCGGGCTCCTTGGTCTCTTGCTCGTTTCCAGTGCTGCTCCCGGGAGTCTCCGCTCTCGAATTGATGTTGTCGTGGATTGTCGAATGAGAGTCCCTCCCTCAATTTTTCTGCTTGCTCTTCTTTAAGTACAATCTGTCATCTACTGCATGTCACCTCCACTACTTCCACCGACTTCCAGAGTTCATTACTCACGCACCGCAAAATGTGCGTTTTTTCGCGACCGGCACGTCGCGCAATCTTTTCCCACGTAACTAAATTCGGTAAAGTTAGTTGTATGTATCTGGACATTTTCCCATCTCTAGAATGAACCTTCAAGGTTAGAACAGAAGAATAAATAAATAAATACCCAAAGAAAGATAAAAAGGGTTTTTGTAGAGTTAAATATCAAATTACTCGTTAAAAGTTACTTAGAGTTAATTGATAATTATTAAATTTTAAATTATTTGTACAATTATCCACTAAAAATTACTATGGCGAGAACATAATTTAATTAAAAAGATATTAACTTAATTAGGTTAATAAAAATAAATACTATGTTATTAATTTCGACCATTTTTTTAAACTAAGTTATTAAAAAATAAGAACATAAATAAATAAATAAATAAATAAATATTTTAAGATTATTTCATTAATTTTATTATTAGAATTAAAGAAATTAAATTGTTAGGTTAATTAATCAAATAGTTAATTTTAATTGAGTAATTAAAATTATTACTTAAGTTATAAGTATTTAAATTAATAAATATATTTTATAATTTATTTATAATTACTCTTACTTATATATTTATGCTATTAATAGTATATTAATTTAATATTTACAATAATTATTAAATTGGTTTAATTTAATCTATTTTATTAATTTTGTAATTATTTAAAATTTAAAACTTTTTTACATTACTTTACAATTATTTGACTTTTGCAAAGTTTATATTTTTTTACTTTAACTTTTCCATTTATCTTCTTTCTTGTTTAACTTTTACTTTACTTTTATTTTTATTTTATTATATTTTTTTCCTTTGTTGTCTCTTCCTCCTCCCCCCAATTCGGCGTAGCAAAGGGTGGGAGAGAAGATTTTTGTTGCTACTTCCGCAATAGACCCGCGGCGGTGCAGCATTTCTTCCCCTCCGGCTCGGCTTCAGCTCCAGTGACAGCCAGCGGAAAACAGCGGCAGCCTCTCTCCTCGGTTCGGCTCCAGCTCGGCATCGGCTAGAGCTCGGGTTAGGGTTAAAGGCAGCGGCGGTTTGGCAGGGGCTGACGAATGGGGGTCGAGCTGTGGAGAGGGGTGGACAGCGGTGGACAGCGGAAGGCGATGCATCTGGGGAGGTCCAACCACTGATTCACGGCTACGAGGGGCTTGAGAATAAGTTGTGCGGAGAAGAGGATGTGGAAAAGAATGGGGAGAAAGGTTTCAGCGGTATGGTGGCTAGGGTTCATGGGATCTCGACGGTGATCCGAGGAGGTTTAGCCGTGGGTCGGCTAGGGTTCAGAAGCCGATTCGCTGAATAGCAGGGTAGACGAGGGCCGCTGTCATTTGAATTTTTGAGTTTGAATTCTTCTTCTGATCTTGAGATTGCTGGTGTGTCGTCAGTTTTTTTCTGGTTCGAATTCAGTGCTAGAATTGTTAATTTCTGCTAGTTCGAATTTGGAATTCTGTGTTACGGTGCTGAAAGGTGATTGCGGTGGTGTTGCTGGGGTGAGCAGAGGAAAGAGCGTCGACGAGGTATCAGTGAGAGATGGGTATCGGTGATAATAACCAGGGGGGCTAACAGTGGCTGAAGTGGAGGGGTGTATCGGTGAGGCGGGGTGTTTTAGTGAGGTTTGGGAATTAGCGAGTATCGGTGAGGATAGGAAAAGAGGTCTATCGGTAGCTGCATCAGGGAAGAAAAGATAGGATGACTATCGGTGAGGAAAATAAAAAAAAGGGCTGCGCACAGGAGAATTATCCTATCGGTGAGGATGCGCTACCGATTGATGGATAAAAGGTGAGGTACTGCGGGGGAAGAGAGCTACCGATAGAAGAAAAAAAAATAATGAAAAGAGAGCAGTGAACCGGTGAGGCAGGGCAGGCAACTGGTCACCGATATAAAGGGAAGCTCACCGATACAGCAAAATGCAAGGTTAACATTACACAACACGGACCTTAAAAAACACACAAAAATTAAACATAAAATTAAAACTTAAATAATTTAAATAAATAGACATAAAATAATTAATTAAAATAATGCTAAATACAATTAATTTAAAACAAGATTTTTATTAAACCTTTAAAACCTTAAAATTTTTAATTGACAACGCTAGAATTAAAAACTAAATAAGTATTAAACTAAATTAATAAAAGACTTAAAATTAAAATAACTAAACAAATTAATTAAAGAGTAGCAGCAAAAAATGAAAATTAGCATTGGCGACCCAATATGTCACTATAAGAGCTAATTTAAATCACTGGTAGACTAAAACCTTTATAAAATGGATTAAAAATTAATCTGCATACATAAAATAATAAATTTAATGTTTAAAAACTGTTAATTAATTAATTAATTAACTATTTGAACTAATAAAATTAAGGGCGAACCAATATAATTAATTTAAAAACACATATTATTTACTTAAATGACTAGCAGGTGATTAAACACATAAAATAATAAAATTAACCTATTTTAACATAACTTAATTGAAAGAATAATTAATAAAATAAAGTCTAAATTAATTAATTAGAATTATATTAATTAAATTATTGTTTAAATGAATATTAACTATTATAAAGTTAAGCAGATTTATAAAAACCAAAATAAAAACTCACCACTAAAAGGCTCAGCGGTAGTATTTAAAGTCTACCGATAAGATATATAAAACAGCTACCGGTAGGGAAGAGTATCGGTGACCATTCTCACCGATAGAGGCAGAGTCACCGATAGAGAAAAATTATCGGTGACAATGGTCACCGATAAACAGCCCCGGTAACCTGCCTACCGGTAGAGAAAAAGGACCCCTGCTATCGGTAGCTCAGCTACTGATAGTCTGGCAAGCCGCGACAAGTTTTATATAACATTAAAAATAAAAATTAAATTAATTAAAAAAAAACTCAATGATTAATAATAATAATAAGTTAAATAAAATAAACAAATAAAGATTTAACTAAACAAATTGAAGATTAGTTATATTAAAAACACGTCAAGAATAAATCAATTATTTTAAGGTCCAAAATTACATAAAATGTTATAAAAAGTGAATAATTGACAAATTTATTTATAAAAATACAAAAGTGAATTTATTTATTAAAAAGTGTTAAATTAATTGAATAAATTGTATAAAATGTAATAAAAAGATGTTGCAAACTGAGTAAAAATAAGGCCACAGCAGTTACTTGCAGCTGAGCATCGTTAGGCGCGACGGGAGTGCAGGTTCAACTCCTGCATGCTAAAGATTTTTTGAAATTTAAATACCCACGGTTTTGAAAACCATGGGGTTTGTGGTGTGCCATGGTGGAACCGTGAGTATAGGTCATTTTACTAGTAGTGGATATTGATGTCTATAAGGCCTATTGAGCCCACTTTTTTTAGTTATATTTTTTTTGTATTGGAATAATTTACAAGGAATGTCAATATGTTAATGAAGAAGAATTATCTTTGATGATGATGAATCTTATATTATTGAATATTAAGTTCCAAATATTTGTGATAATTTATACGAAAAATCTTGGAAGATTGGTTTAGAGTTGTTTTTTATATATCTTATAATAGAATAAAGTTCTTACGTTTAAATATTTAGAGAAGAAAAAATTTTGGTGGATAATTTTTGGAGTTTTATCTTGGTGTTAGATGATGGTTTAAGAGTATGATTCCTTATAATGGATTTTATATTTAATATATCTTCTATATAATAAAGCTTCCATGATGAAGTGAGCTTCCTTTTAATAATTATTTTGTGGAAGTGAGCATCCATGAAGGGGAGATTCTATGGAATAGAGCTTCCATGGAATGAAGTTTCCATGAAAGTGATCATCTATGATATGGTTCTTCCACATGAAAAAATTGTGTGCCTTCTATGTGGATGAGGTAATTATGTGAGTTTCCTTGATTCTATGATAGGATCATATATATTCCATGGATATAGATCTTATATGAGTTTGATCATGGACCTTCTATGAGTTAATAAGGAGTCAATGATGGACCTTATGTGAGTGAAGAAGGAGTGACTATGAGTCCCCCAGTATGAAGAGTTACCCTGAGAATCACATTGAAGGTATCTTGGAGATCGACCAAAGAACATGTACAGAAGAATCAATGTATAAATACAAATGAAAAGCATGGTAAAGTTTAATGAAGATAAGTAAAGGATACCTAAGCCTTTTGAGTATTTGGAATCTGATGAAACATGGTACACCAATCTCTAAAGAATTATTCATCATAATTTTTTTAATCACGATCCTTTCAAAATGAGATAAATAAAACTGTTGAAAGAAAGTAGAAGGTAGAAAATTAGAGAAGATGATGTTTAGAAACCAGTTGAAGAATTGTGGAACCACATATTATTTTTTATATGTTCTTTACATAAGGAAATATATATGTATAGGTTTTCATGCATAGGTGGGTCTACGTAGACAAATTTCATTTTTGAATAGACTATGTACACAAATTCCATGTTGTGTATATGAATTAATCAACCTAGGTGAATGGATCATGTATACAAATTTTCAATGTATACGAATTGGCCACATATGTGAATGGGTCTTGAATGGGATTTGGCTATATCAGAGATTAAATTCATCTACACAAGTCTTTCTCTAAGTATATAACTTTTTTTTAAGACTTCAAGTTTTGATGAGTTTGATATATATGCAATTTCAAAGTAATTAATGAGGAATAATTCCAAGAATAAATTAGAGAGACTAGTTCTGATGATGCCTAGTGAAGAAGTCCTTAAATGAAAATTCGATACTCTAATTATCTTATCTCAAGAAGGTATCAAAGGGAATAAAAATTTAAAGGATTTACCTATTCCAAAAATAGAGGTCTCATTACTAAAGTAGTTTTATGCATTCATGTAATATATTTATGACCTTATTTTATGCATGAAAATTATCATGGAAAGATGAGGAGAAGAATATACGTGATAGTTATTGCATTTTCATGTAGTTATAGATAATTTAGATATATATAGTTTTTATGAGAAGAAGATAAGGCCATGAATTGTGGATGTAGTTGATAGAATAGGCTGATGATTTAGGAGGATTTAAATTATCATATGACTTGGTAATCCAAATCATGTATTTACATGATCTATAAATTGTAGAATAATAAATAGAGAGGGAAAATATGTAACCTACCCTAAAGTTATTATTATAATTATATATATATATATATATATATATTTCATGTTATCAAAGATGAATGTTTTGTAGAACCAATATAGAAATCGAATCGAATATTTGATGGTATAAATGAAGCATAGAGATGACCAAATATGATTATTCATATACATCCTAAAGTGTATAATATTAGAGAAGTGATATAGTGTAATATATCTTAAATTGAACAAAAAATAATAATAAGAAGTGGGAAGAATAGAATAAGGTGTTGTGCATCTTTGTTTATAGGAGGATAAGAAGACGAATTGGTTGAGTTGGCCATGAAGTTCATAAAAATAAGTTCAATGCAGATCTATTAAGAATAAAAAAATAATTGGGGAATTTGGATGAGAAGTTCACATGAGGAAGAAGGCTTGTTGCAGTGTAGTTTTTGTAGAGAAAAAAGGTTCATGAAATCAGTGAAAGATAAGAAGGAGAGCGGGAAGAAGATTTTATACACTATTGTGCATACTTGAGAAGAAGAAGAAGAGGAGTTGCTTTCTTGTAATTATAAAAGAAACAATAGAAGTATAAGGAGGATGAGAACAAAGATACACTATAATAATCTATATAATTAACTTGTGAAATAATTTATTTATGTTACAAATAACTTGAAGAAGTTGTATACAATCTATACATGCAATATAAAGAACAAGTAGAACTTTCATTTAGACCGAGCTATCACCAGTCTAGGGATTCATATTTTCTTTAAAACCCCCTTCTAAAGTATAGGCGTCTAAAATTCAGATAAATATTTTTTCTAGGCCAAAACAATGTAATTGGTGTCTCATTATAGTAGAGAATTTGTGTATTGGTTATCACCATACACAAAAAGAACGAGTTAAACTTATTGAATAGTGAACCTTGTAAAAAAATTATGTTTCACCCTTTACATACTTTCATTTTCTTGAATAAAAAAGTTATGTGATATTTCATGGGGAATCATTAATTTTCATAGGGCTAAAAAATTTAGAAATTTAGAAACTTGAAATAAAAAAACCACAAAACTACTGGGTAGTATAGGAATTGAAAGTTTGAGGTTGAACCCATAGAGAAAAGGTTGGAGAAAATATAAATTCTGCAATAAATTTCTAAACTAATTTTGAATTTTAGAAATTAAATGTAAGATACAGATATTGTGATTGGGGAAGAAAATGGGAGAAGAAAATTCAAAAAGGGTGCTGAGCATAAAAATAATCCTAGCTCATGGAATAACAAGGTATAAAATAATTAATTAAAAATCATGCAGTTATTGTAATCAGGTCCTAGTGAGTCCAATGGTCATCATAAATACCCTCCATCCAAAACTATCATTTTCTCATGGTTGGGTACTTCAAATTAAAAATAATGGGTAACCAAAATACTTATCTAAACATAGGGTAGAGACAATGTAGAGACCCGTAGCTTGACGTACATTGACATTACATTACATTTGCGGAATACTTAGTACATAACAAAAACACACCAACAAGGATCGTAATAGTTTAGTGTCTTTGGAAACTCGGAATATAATCTTCTAATCCTGGTGAAAGATCTTCAACATCTCCCATAAAGATCTTCCTTTTTTTTTACCTAAAACTTTTCTTTATATCCTGGGGAAAAGAAAACATAAAAGGGTGAGCTCAAATGCTCAGTAAGGGTATACAAAAGAAAAATCAATCACATCATATTCATAAGAACATAACTTTTGGAAATCTTAACCTGCAAAAGAGAGCATAATTTCATAACATGGGATAAATCATAGTAGTGAAATGAAATCCCAATAATCACAACATAAAACATGAAACTTTGTGGCATGCACACATAATCATAGAAAATCATTTCTTGTTAGTCAAGACTCATTGCCAAGACTATTTTAGTGTACAAAGTCCCTTTCTGAATCGAGTAACCCTCGTTTTAGTCCTGTTTCACTGAACCGGTATAACCTACCATTTCAGCCATGTCTATCTCATGAGATATAAAATCTTTACCCAATGCATTGGAGGGAGATATAGGTCCCACCCATCTCATAATGAATCCTTTCTTATGTGTGCCACATAATCATAAACCATACATCATAGCGTAACCCATGTAATAAAAATGGGATTCTTAAACAACATGACATCATAAAACAATTCATATAAGATAAAGGAATTCATAAAAATATTTCCATCACAACATAATCAAATCCATGTAATAATAGGGATAAAAACAGAACCCTTTTATTATCTTAGATGGAAAATAATTTTGATAAAATACTTGAACTCCATTCTTGAGGAAAATATCCTTTCTACTTCAAAAACATTTTTCCTTTCATAACATGTCATACGACTCTAAAATAAAAGAAGATGATTAAAAATATACTTGAAAACTTGTAAAGGAAGCTTCTTGGAAATAATGTTTTAAAAATCCATTCATTCCATATAAGTTAAAAAAAACATTCTTCGTACTTTTGTCGGAAAAGTCAAAAAGTACCTCGTACGAAAAACGACAAAAGATTCCTTTCATTTCTTTTACTAAAAACTCACCGAAGGGTAAAAATGGATTTAAACAATTGTAGGTGGATGGAAATAATATTATTTATGAAACATGGATGTGGATGATAAAATACACCCCAGTAAATACCAAAGTATAAACAATCTCGGATAAAAATGAGATTGTGATATTTTCCCTTACCTTTGGTCCGACTTGCTTTGTAAGTGTCTAAACCTCCTGTATAATGATTTAAATCATGTTATTGACTTATTCTAGAATCATATTCATTGTTATTATATCATATATGGTCCACTTATGACTTTATATTACCCGTTCTATTGTAAATTCATGTTAAAGTAGTGTTTTGGGTAAAATCGTCTCATTTGTCTTTCGTGTTTTTAACTTGTAATTATTAATATGATTACTTGGATCATGATTACTTATATCCAGAATGTAAAACATGATTTATATATAATATATATTCAGAATATATATATATATATATATATATATAATATATCGATAAATGGAATGAAATACACCATTCATGGAGACGGTAGTCCGTACGTACGCATGAACGCTGTTTTCGTTTCCTTATTGAATTGAATGGAATTAAGTAGATGACATACATATAAATTTACATAAATCCAGTATCATTATTATGTCATATATTTCATTAGTACTTATTATATATACTTTATAATCATTCATCAATGGTTAGTCATTGAGAATGAATCTCATCGCGTCGTGGAGACGGTAGTCCGTACGTACGCACGAGCGACGATATCGTTCCCATGGTCGTGGAATTGTGTTGAAGTGTATGTAGAATATTTCAGTATCAATATAACTTTATAATAATCATATATAGTTACTCATTACACCATTATACCCATCCTATTAAGGTGGTGGTGGAAAATAGATTACACCACGGTGTGGAGACGGTATTCCGTACGTACGCACGCGCGGTGATTTCATTTTTCCGTAGGATGGATAGAAGGTGAATTAGGGTTGTTTCATATTTATAATAACATATCAGTATGTAAGTAATACTGATGTTATTACTTTTTCATGAAACAACTAAAGAATAAGAAGTTGAAGAAGAAATAAATTGAAAAGATCGGTAATGGATATTACCTCTTCTTTGAAACGCCTCTTTGAATCCTCCACTTAGGGAACTAAGATTGGTCTTTGAAGAAGATCAGGACCTCTAGGATTATTCTAGGGAAGTGGAGAAGGTATTTTGGAAGGGTTTGGCCGAGCTTGAGTGATCAAATTGGTGTGAGGAGGAGGGGGAGGAGGTGTCCTTTTATAATGGAGGAGAGGGGCACCTTAGGAATACCTCAAAATATTATTTTATATTAAAGTCAAAATCGGTTTATAATGGTTCCAAAGGGTCTTATTTCTAAGCTAAAGTGGGGATGGGTCGAAATCCTATCAACCAATAGGATTTAGACAAGTTTAGGTTATTATTTTAACCTTATCAATTAGATTTAACTTTAAGTTAAATAATTTAACTTTTACCGTGTCTTTTTTGTTTTCTTACACAATATGGTTAATACACTTACTATAACATGCCAAACGAACCCCAAATTGTTTATTATTAATATATATATCCTTAGCTAAGTCATTTGGCCAAACCTTAGATTTTTAGGAATAAAATAACAATTAATAATATAATGTTTGATTTAAAAACTATTTTGTGTCAATTTTGACACTATTTGATATATGATTTTTTTGAAAGTCATAACAGAATTATATGTTCAAACCAAGTTGATTAAATCAACACTAATATATCATAGTAACCTATAAAATTATTTTAAGTCATAAAAAGTCTCCAATTACATTTATTTGGGCATTTATAACATCAATTCTGTCAATATTTCATTAATAAGACAATTCCTGCATCATCTTTATGTCATAATAAATGATAATTATTTAATCCCTAAAAATTCTAAATAAATTCCTATGATGTAGATAATTGTATTAGCGTTCTGGATACTATTCATGTTCGAAGTTTCATGAAGTTTATCACTAGATTAAAATTATTATACTTATAAGATTTAAGAAAGTGACATGTTGTCACATTCTTTGGTTTTAATAATAATTAAATTATTTTCATTGAAAAAATTTAATTAAATGAATATAATCCGACCCTTAAGTGATATGGGTCGACTTTTATTCATCCAATAGGATTTTTACATTTTTAGGGTAATTTTAAAATATTATATTTACCCTCAATTACCCGATTTAACTTTCACTATGGTAAATAAAATTTACCGTAGTTACTATTCATAATTTCCAAAAATAAAAATTAGCCTATTAACATAATTTGGACCCATTTATTCCAAATATGGAATCCATTTTTTAAAATTCCATACACAGAAGTTGCAGAAATTAAATTAAAATTAATCCCGTTGTCCAATAAAAACGGGTTTTTGTTTAAAACATTGTAAAAGATTGAATTGATTTAACCTACGAATTCAAGGTAAAATCAATGATAATGACATACATTATATTAAATGGTAAAAATATATTCTATTTATACTTTAAAACCAGTCAATATTATAATTTAACCACATAAGATATTACGATGAAAAAAGTTGTTTTTAATTAAAATATAGCGTGTTTTTACTATTCATTAAAATGTGAAAGTTACCAGAATAATATGAAAAATTTATCCAAAGTAAATTTTTATTTCTTGATTCCAAATAAGAATTTTATTTTTTCAAATTGAACATATAAACATGTAAAAAACTATATTTAAAGTGGGTGCGCCATCAAAAGGCGGTAAAACTGCATTTTTTGAAAAATACTTATTTTACCCGAAAAATTTATTTTGTTCTTATACCATGTTCTAGAAATGTGTAAGATAAATAATAATGTTATAAAATTCAAAATTTAGTTAATACTATTCATAACGGCTAGTTCATGACAATATTATAATAATATAACATTGTTTATTAAAACCCGGTATTGCATACAACACACGATATCGAGGAAGGTCGCGATTGCGTGTAATGCAAGCCAAGTCAGGGTTGCGTGTTGTGAAAGAATCCTTCGTTGTTTCGTATAACGGAATCCAACCATATTTCATTTATACATTTAATATATATATATATATATATATATATATACTCAATGTTGCGTAGAATAACTATTATCAAAATTGTGTGTAACACAGTCCAAGAATAGTGTTGCGTATACTGCAAGCTAATACGGTGTTGCGTATAGCGCAAGGTAATCTTGGTGTAGAATACAAAAAAATACATTAATGAAATTAAAATAATATTTTTCATAAAATTTCGGGGTGTTACAGACAAACCCAATAGTCAGATAAGAAGTCTAAACCCTAGAGTTCCCATTAAATGTGATGTAACAGACTTGGTTGACACTAAATAGTGCCCTGTGCCTAGTGGGACACATGACCTCAAGAATATATCCCTAAACTACAGAGGCTACCGACTAGTAGTGAGGGCCTGAGGTGTGTATGAGGGGAGACTATTACCTCATTAACAGAGTGGATCATAACAGATAAGATAATATTTAATGAATAATGGAAGTATTATAATAATAATTAAACAGTGGAGACATACACTATAATGAGTGGACCAAGAACCTACCTTAGAAGAAGAAGATATAATAATAAGAAACTGATAATAATAAATAGTAGTAACAGAATCATATATAATAGATGATAATGTCAGGACTTCAATGCAGGAAAACATGGATACAAGCACCAGAAAATAAATGCTGTATAAGATAAGAAATGGTACAAAAAGGCCAAAAGTATATCTAGGAATCCTGATCTCCATCCTAGTCATTTTCTACCAATATCTTTCCTAATTCATTCAATAATTCAAGCATCTATTAGAGGATACTTCCCCTTATCTACACTTCCAAGCATATAGTCTACCCAGGCACCGTAGGCAAGTCAAATAGGGTGTGAGATAAATCTCTACATGCCACCACCAACAATGTCTATAAATATCTAGTCCATGTATATAATATGAAAGTGTGAAGGTATAATAATGTAAAGTGATAATAACAACTGTAAATAGATCATCTCTAGTTCCTGAAAGGAAACTAGGCTAAAACTACCTGGTTTGGCCCTTACCGGCATATATCTGAATAAGTATAAAGGGACGCAATGCCTGGTATCACATTTATAAGGGATTACATACCTAGTATCACAATATTATAGGGGATTCAATTCTCAATATCACAGTAAGGGATTCCATTCCTAGAATCACAGCAAAGGACACCATGCTCGTATAGTATCACAATAAGGGACACCATGCCCATATAGTATGATAAAGGATTCCATGAACATATAGTATCCTAGGGGATTCCATGACCATATAATACCACATTCAAATAAGGGTCTCCTTGCTCTTATTTATATAACATGTCTAAGGGTTATCATGCCCATTTAGATATAATTATTAAGGGACTTCATGACCATTTGTTATAATAAATGCATAAGGGTTTACATACCCATTAATTATAATTATTAAGGGTTTTCATGACCTTATGAAACATCATTGATAAATAACCTTTGGATTTAATATGATCCAAGGAATAATTCATAATTCATTTACATTTACCATTAACAAGGGCATGACCATAGTTCAATTCAATTAGGTGACGTGGGATTACCACTCACCTCTAGTAAATTAAATTAATTATAAGATAGGTGTGTTAGCCATGTTACAACACAACATTGATCCATTAATAATTTATGATATAATCATTTATAATTAATACCAAACACTTCAATAGGTTTTTATCTACATACCTAAGAATACCAATTAGGCATAAGAAAGAAACACCCAAGGAAAGGTTCACTTTGAGTTTGACAATTATTGATACTAAGTGGGGTCTAAAATGTCATTAGGTTCCAATCAAGGAAAAAAATTTAAGATAGATTCAATTTAGGATAAGAACACAGTGAAACCGACATATGGAACAATGAAACATGTTATATAACAACTAAACTTGAATGGATAATTAGTAGACCACCTATCTCATACTCATAAAAATCTCCACATCCAGTATCAAATCTTGATTTGGTATAGATTGAGAGAAAATGAAAGAAAAGATTAATTCCATAAAAATAAAGAATATGATCCCACACCTCGATAAATTTGTCAAGAGAAAGAGAAATATAGAACTAATTAAGTGTATTGTAGATCTTACCTATAGGAATCTAAAGAGACAAACGATGATTTGATTAGTCACCAGATAATGGATTGGGATAAAAAACTATGAAGGATTTTGGGATCTCAACATGAAGGGAAGAGGTCATCTATCTTATGAAATGAGAAAATGTGGAAGGAGGTTAAACATAAGGGTCATTATGGGAATTTTGGTCTTTTTACCTAAGAAAAAAAATCATGCATGGTTTGGCTGTATGGTTGGCCAAACCACATTCCAACTATGTGAAGGCCACTATATTAAGAGAAGACTTGCATAGTTAGGCTGCTCTTATTGAGAAACCATGAACCAAACATGTGAGATGGATCTACTAAAAACTGTAGACATCCCACACAAGTTTGCGGCCCCTGGCGCATGGTTAAAAAAATGTGCCAGTCTTCACACCTTTTTCCAGTCCCACATGGTTAGGGGTAAACGTGTGGCCCACTCTACATGGTTTCTATTATACATGCATCTAGCCTACTTTCCCTCAGGTCAGGTTCCGAGATCTGAAAGATCCCCAAACACCCCTGTAACCATTCTAACCTCAAAATGAATCCCTATTAGGTGCATAATATCAAATTAAAATAAATGTAAAGGATCCATACTTGAGATAAAAATAGGTTCTTACAATCTTCCTCCCTTAAAAGAACTCATCCATGAGTTCCCCTTCCATGGGTGATAGAACTTCATCTATGAACAACTCTAACCATTGAGCATGTACATTGTCCTCCCACTCCCAAGTCTCATCTTGCACCCGACCGCATTTCCACAACACCCATACAAAATGGATAAACCATCCTTGTAGATCCTTTATGATACAATAATTGATGAGTATAGGATACTCCTCAAAATAAGCATCGGTATCAAGATCAGCATCATTGGGATAAAAATTATGAGGTGGGTTGGAATGGTAATCGAAAAGCTGTGAAACATGGAAGACGTCTTTCATGGAATAATACGTTTGAGGTAATAACAACCAATAGTATACCAAATTGAATCTCTTAAAAATATAAAATTATCTAAAAAATCATGTAATCAAATTCCCTTTCTTATTCATATGTCTATGCCCAAGTCTGGGTGATAACCATAAGGAAACATGATCCCTGACGTTGAACCTTAGTGGTCATTAATGGTGATCAAAAAAAGATTTCTATCATGAATGAATAGTATAAATCCAATTCCTGTTAAGAAAAACCTACCCTAAAGTCTAATAAATGAGACAAGGACTCAGTAACATTGCCTCTCCTACCTCTAACCATCACAGGGGTAAGCGACACAACTTATCATATAGGTCCTCATAAAGAGCATTCTGAATTGTTTCCTCACAACAATTATTGTAGGCGAAGTTAATTAATAGGATGTGCTTCTCCCAGGAACCTCTGAAATGAAGGATTCATTCTCAAAGCATGTCCTCTATAACTTCTATAGTGCATTCAGACTGACCATCTTTCTGAGGGCGAAAACAAATACTCAGAAGCACTTGTGTACCCATAACCTTCTGCAACTCCTTCCAAAACCATGATTTAAAAAGAGAATAACTATCTAAAATGATAGTATGAGAGACCCTATGTAGTCATATGATCTCATAGACATACAATTTCTCCATATCATAAACTGATGTAGTTTTTCAGATTGGAAGGAAGTGGGATACATTTTTCAAATGATCCACAAATACCAAAACTGTGTCACTATGTTGAGGTGATATTTGTAAGCTGATGATAAAGTCCAAAACAATGTCTTCCCATTTCCATTCCATAAACTATAACAGCCGTAACAATACTACATATTTCTGGTGCTCCACCTTTACCTACTGATAGGTGGTATAACTAGTGACGAAACCTACTATCTGATGCTTCATCCCTAGACACCAACATAGTCATTACATATCATGATACATCTTAGTGATACCTAGGTAAACCACCCACTTTGAAGCATGTGATTCATGCATCAGTTCCTCTGTCATATCTATGGGGACCCAGATACATCCATGTACATGTAGGATGTCATCATCATTGATAGACCAATATGGAGGTGAGACCTCACTAGATATACCCTATCGTAGGACTAAACCCTCAACATCTAAAAACTACCACATCTTTATCTTCTTCAGAAGTGAAGAGGTCACTGATAGAGATATAAGTATAGACTATACAAGATAGTTTTGAAGTTATATGTGAATCTTAGAGAACGTATACATATTCCTATATTCACTACTAGCTTTCCAAACTTCCTGTTTCTAACTCCTTCTACTCAAAGAATCAACAACAACATTTCACTTTCCCAGTGTATAAGAAAGCTCTAAGTCAAGGGACTGTAGATATTCAACCCATATTCCCTACATTATATTTAAGTTTTGTCTTTATAAATATATACCCAAGGCGCTTATAGTCCTTAACCACCAAAAAATTCACTCCTCGAAGGTAATACCTCCAACAACACAAGGTGTATACAATAGCTGCTATCTCAAGATCATGCATCATGCAATTTTTCTCATCAAAACGCAACTAATATGACATGTACATAATGAATATATCCTCTTACATCATAGCTACTCCTATACTAATACCTAATGCATCAAAATTGATTTTACAGATTCTTCTCAGCTCTGAGATAATATCACCCATGAAGTGTATGTTGTCAATCCAAAAAATAAATTTAATCATCTTAGGATACATTTGGTAATCTATTTCTATATTAAAAACAATCTAAATATGGGTGGAATGGTCACTTTGAGTATGAGAATACACTAAGATTTCATCTTCAAACACCATGATAAAGGAATCCAGATAGGGATGGAAAAACATATTCATCAAAGCCATAAAGATGTCGGGTGCATTCGTAAGACTGAATGAAATCATGAGATACTCATATAGGCCACAATGACTATAGAAAGATGTACATGGAATATCAGAAGGTATGACTCAGACATGATGATATCCAGATATTAGGTCAATCTTCAAGAAAACCCTCAGTACCCTGAGTTGGTCAAAATTATCATCTATCTAAGGTAATGGATACCATTTTCTGACTTTAATCTGATTATTTTTATGGTAATACAGGAAAATACTATCATTTTTGCCTGCCTTCTTAGTAAAAAAGACTGGCGAACCCCAATAAGAGTACGAGGATGTATAAAACCATTGGCCTATAAATATTTTATTACCTCTTGAGCTGCTTCAACTTAGTAGTAGCCTTCTTGTAGGAGGAATGGACCATGGTGTAGGTCTAGGAATCATCTTGATTGTAAACTCAACCTCTCTCTCAGGAGGTAGTCCTAAAAAGTCATCAGGGAAGACTTCCATGAAATGATCAACTACAGGATGGAACTCAATCTGACATAGTCCCTAATTGTTTATATAAAGGATAGAAATCTTGGTGGTCACTCCACCTAGCCCATGGTGCTATAGTCTATCTATATTAACCTGAAAATTCTAATTACCCTTGTGAATATAATTTACACCGTATGGTGATGTTAAAAACACCCTCGGATGATTAAAAACCACATAGTCATGATAGGGGACCAATCAGTGCATCCTGAGAATGACATACAAACATTTCAACTCAAGGATGTAGAGGTACCAAAAGAAGTGATGACCGCCTACCTCAAGAGGAGAGTCCTAGCACTATCGTGCACTTTATAATCATATACACAAAGGTGTATTATACTTCATGATCCCACAAGAGTACTCAACATGAATTCTGAGACTGTCTACCATAGGAACATATATGAAAGTGTGTGATGAACCAGTATAGAATAAGGAAGAAATCATCATAGAGGATACTAGAATAGTACCTCAAACTCTAGATGTCCTGATGTCTTGATACAACTTTTTTACTTCAACAGAACAAAAATTGGTGCCATTGTCTATCAAAATAGTTTGAGGGACACCAAATATGGTGATGATATTAGTTTTGACAAAACTAAAAATGATTTTTTCTTCGACTTCCTTAAGTGGTATTGCCTCATCCCATTTAGATAAGAAGTTAGTAGTAGTGAGAATATACACAAACTTCTTAGCCGTGGCTGGAGGATAGGGTCCTACTACATCTATTACCCATGTGGAAAATGGCCAGGAATATTTAGCTATATGTAGAAACTCTGGGGGTTGACGAATGAAGTTGGAATTCACTTGATAGGGATGATATTTTTTTAGTGAAATCTGTACAATCTTGTGTCATTGAAGGCCAAAAGTATCCAAGACTTCAGATATGATCAGAGAGTCTGTGCCTAGATTTGTGGGCACCACAAGTTCCTAAATGTATTTCTTTAATGACAACTGTAGTCTCTTATCCATCAATACATCTGAAAAGAATTACATCAAATCCTAACTTGTAAATGATCTTTTTGTGGTCTGGACTATCATAAAGAGTAAAATTAGCCACTCATCACTGGATCTTCTTCTTCTTAGCCCTATTTGGTAAAAGTACCCCATTTTGAAGATATTCCATGATGGATGTTCTCCATCCCATGGTATGACCATATGGTTTAGAAATAGGGAAAATCTCATTAATTTACTCCATTATGGTTTGAACAAAAGGTAAGACCACACGATGATGGGTTATCCTGATAACTATTTCATCCCGATTTGGATCTTCCAAGGTTGTAGCTACATTAGCCAGTGCATCTTCTTGGGCATTTTGTGATCGCAGGACATAGGACAATGTCGACTCTGATGGAAATTCAGCTATTAACTCTCTAACATAATCAAACAAAGGGATTAACTCTTCTTTTCTAATATAATATTACCCATTGATTTGTTTGATTACCAATTCCGACTCACCTTTTACCCTTAAATGATCCATTAGCACCTGAAGGGATAATTCCAAACATGCGATGAGAGCTTGGTATTCTGCTTCATTGTTGGTAACACCTTCTGATAATAGGAAATAATAAGGCAATACTACCTTTTCTAGGGAAATAAGAACAATTTCTAATCCAACCTTGTAGAGTTTAGGATTTTCTAGTATCTTCCCTATTGGAATTTTAGAAGAACCATCAAAATACATTTCACATGTTTAGAAATTATCTTGAATAGAGAAGAACTCTTCATCAAGAAGTTTAGTATTAAATGATGTATCTTCCGCAGATGGGTGATCAGCAAGGAAATCAGCCAGAGCTTGGCCTTTAATTTCCTTTTGAGGAAAAAACTGGATATCAAAATATTGAAAAATAACCTCCCACCATGCTAGAAATCCAGTAAGTATAGGGCGACAGAGGATACATTTGAGAAGGTTATTACGAGATACCAATTAAACCTCATGATGTTTGCTGATAGTGTCTCAATTTCTTAACTGTAAAGATTAATGCTAGGAAGCACTTATCAGTACTTGAATATCACGTTTCCACATCAAGAATAGTGCGATTAAGATAATAAATGCTATTTTCATTCCCAGTATCATTCTTTTGGGTGAGGAAGGCACATAGTGATCGCTCTAAAGCTGTTACATAGAGAATAAGTGGTCTTCCCTCAACAGGTGGCATCAGTACTGGTGGACTCAAGAGATATTTGTTAAGTATATCAAATTATTCTTAGTAACCCTCAGTCCACTATTAGGTAACTCCCTTATTCATTAATCTGGTGAAGGGTAAACACTTTCCCACCAAATTGGTGATAAAACGCCGAATATAGGCCAAGTGTCCTTAAAGTCCTCTTAATCATTTAAAATTTATAGGATATGACATACCAAGTATTGATTTTTTTTCTTAGGATCAACTTCGATACCATGATGGCATACAATGAAACTGAGGAATTTTCCTTAAGTTACCCTGAAAGCACATTTTAAGGGGTTCATCTTAAAATTGTGTTGCCAAAGTTTACTGAATATGGTTTCCAAATCAGACAAGTGATTGAAAATTTGTCTTGATTTGACAACCAGGTCATCCACATAATATTCAAAAAATTTCCCTAAGAAGGGTTTAAAGATATGGTGCATGACACATTGGTATGTTGCGCCTGAATTCTTTAAGGAAAAGGGAATTACCCTATATAAAAACACACCTTGAGGGGCTCTAAAGGCTGTATATTCTTCCTCCTATGGGGCCATACAGATTTGATTATACCGAGAGTATCCATCCATGAAGAAAATGGATTTATAACCAGCTGTTTCATCAATTAGATGTTCTGTAATTGGAACTGGAAAATTATCTTTAGTATAATACCGGTAAAGATATCTGAAATCAGTGCAGACTCAAATTTTACCATTCTTCTTTTTCACTAGGAAAATATTGGCCAGCCATTTGGGATACTGAAATTCCCTGAAAAAGTTATCCTTTATAAGTTTATCAACTTCAGCTTTAATTTTAGAGGCATGAGTTGGGTGTGTCCTTCTTGTTGTATGCTTGAATCCATGATGTTCCTCTAACAAACCAAAATGATGGGTGGCTACATCAGGATTAAGACTTGGAATTTCTATATTATTCCAAGAAAATATATCTCGATGTTTCTTTATAAAGGAAGTATACACCTATTTTACTTTATAGGTCATGGCCGCACTAATTAGAGTGGGGCGTGGATCTTCTTTTGTTCCCAGATTTATTTCTCTGAGTTCATTGATGGTGGTAGAGACACCTTCTTCAAATGCTGGAGGAGCATCCCCAATATCTTTCTCTTCTTCCTCGTTAGGTGTTACCTCTTATATTTTCACTTGATTAGTATATGACAAGGGAGTATTCCTAGAGTTAAGGGATGAGTTATTATTGGAACATCTTGAAGAAGAAGCCACCATATCTGACCCTACTAATGACAAATGGTCTTCCTGTGGTAAATATGGATTAATGGATTGAGAGTCAACAACTTTTTCTTCCTCTAATATTTCTACAATTTCTTCTATTCTTATTGACAAAGTAGAGGCTCTTTGTAGTTCAGTAGATGAAATGAAAACATCTCCATTCAAGATTCCATCATTTCTCGGTGTATCAATAATTTCTCCTATGTTATCAGGCTCAATCGCCGCAATTGACATTATGGTAATTACTCGATGAGTGCATGTTGATGGTATGACGAAGGTATGGCTACATGTTGATGCAACCAATGTCTTACAAGAATAATATTGAAGGCTGTGTCCTGACGAACAACCATGAAATTTGTATTAGACACAAGATCTCCAAATTCATTTCTGAGTGTAATTTCTCCCATAGGTTCTTGTTCATTCTTGTCATATCCTTGCAACATTAAAGTCGAAGGAGATAAGACAAATCTAGTCAGGCCCAATCGATGAAGTGTACGAATGGGAATGAGGTTTCCCCCAGAGCCATTATCAGTGAAGGCTCATTAGATATCTATGTCATTGACCTTTCCAAACAGATACAAAGGTCTGATATGCACATGTACCACGTGGTCTTCATCTTCATCCATAAAAGATATGACTGCATGACATTCTGTAAAATCATTCTCTATATGGTAAACTTTAGCAGCATCAACATTAGTTTCAAACTCCCAAGGACTTGAAAAAGTCTCAATGAGGTCCTCTTGAAGATCTATTGATAGATTCAAAATATCCATAATTGAAAACTTGGCCGGTACTTGGGAAAATTGTTTCAAAACATCATACTTTTGATCCAAAGGTTTTTGTTTCCCAGCCTAGAGATGTGGTTTTGTAGGTGCTTTGGAAGTTGATTCTTCTATTGTAGATGTACATTGTGTTGGAGAAAAAGATGAAAATATTGTTGTCTTTGGTAAATTAGACTGACTAAGTCTATTTTTATGCTAATAAGAAGATGGTGTTGCTTCTAATCGGTACTCCAAAATAATTGTGTCAAAACTGATCCTGTCTTTCATAGAAGAAACTCATTTTTCCTGTTGAGCCCATTGAAGGTCCCTTCCACGAGTTTCCACTACACATATGGTTCGAGAAGGTGTAGAATTAAAATGGTGGTTTCTAGAATTACCACATCTTCCCATGTATCCTCGACCATGGCCTCTTTATCTAGTTTATCAATTAGGTATAAGGAATTATGGCTCATTACAATCAAAATCATCATTGGCATAAGGATCTGTTAAATGGATAACATTAACAGAACCAAAGATTAATTATTCTTCTGATGATGATTATTACTGACATGTTACTTTTTGTTGTGCCATTTGATGGGGCGGTACCTGTGGTTTTGAAATATATGGCATAAAATCTGCCAATGTTAACAAAAACTTTGGCCTAGACGCGATCTCGTCTTTTTCTGATTGCTCTTTATCTTTATAATCACTTTGCTTCTTTAAGGAATAGAATTTTGATGAAGATGGTTTTACTATGGTACGATTGGTAGAAAAAATAATTAGTTATTTCAACTGTGTTCGTATAATAACATGAGTCCGATTGATCATTTTACTGATCATCCAATCATCATATTTTTGCACACTTTTACTTTTAACTTCTTTACATTATTATTCTTCCTCTAGATTGGTAGTAGTAACACATGCTACTTGAGCTGATGAAATTTTCAATTTCACTTGTCCAGAGTCTGCCATCTTTTGCAGAAGGTCTTTGAAAACAAAGCACTCCTAAATGGGGTGTCCCAAAATTTGATGAAAGGGAAAATAATTCTGATGATCTTCATCTGTGTTTTTATTTGGCTTCTTCGGCCTTGGAAACTGAACCAAATTTTTTTCTAAGGCTGAGATGAAGTAACCAGGAACATGTTCGTTCCTGAAAGAATAAAATTTATTCTTTAATTTATTAAACTATTTCTGCCTTTGATCTCTTTGATCAACTTGATGAGCCGGTGATTGCTGTTTATATTTAGGAGGTAGATCCCATCAGTATGATGAGGGTCTTGAAGTAGAAGCAGGTACAAGTGCCTTTTTGAGTGTGACTGTAGCAACTTCTCCCTTTCCTATTCTCCTTCCTGGAACTGATGGAATTACATGAGTTTTATCCTTAGTTTCAATAATAGATTCTTATATCTGTTGAGAGTTTGATATAAGGTCTTGAAAGCCTCCTGTGTATTTCACAGGGATCAATGGTGTGCATAATTCATCATGCCGATTTTCCACATAGATAGGCAGTAATGCTTCTTGAGGTAGTACTAAACTTAAGGAATATGTTAATCCATTCCATCGAGCAATGAAATCTAAAACTCTTTAATTCTCCATTTTTTACAATTGGTAAGATCAAAAACTATCATCTTTGGTAGTGTTAAGCTAAATTGAAGAAGGAATTTCTGATTAAGATCTTCCCATCCTGTAATTGATCGAGATTACAAACTTGTATACCAAACAAAAGGTGATCCTTGTAATGACTACACAAAAAACCTAAGCTTAACTGCTTATTTTTGTTGAGAAGTTCCCATTATAGGATCAAAACAAGAGACAAAATGTGTTATGTGTTGTTCTGAATCTCCCAAACAATTAAAGATTGGGAATGTGGTATTCACAGAATTTGGTGGCGGAGGAATTGCATCTACCCATTCAGAGTAAGTTCTCTTTTCCAGCTTAACTAGTGAACGTTGTTCCTCCATAGCTTCAAACTGAGTCATTAATGCCCCAATTCTGTTGATAAATATTTGTGGAATATCTAGATGAGCTGGGTTTTGTGCAGGTATAGCAACTAGAGCTTGAGATGGTGCAAAGACCGGTAAGACCACTGATGGTGGTGCTGATATCTTCCTTGGATAACCCACAGGAATAGGT